>VYZS01071859.1:25092-86162 GCA_013400695.1 Neodrepanis coruscans
ACACAGAATTTGCCAAACTCCAGTCTGACCAGAGCTGGTCCCCACTTCCATCCCAGTAACAGCCCTCAGTGTAACCCCAGTGAAATGGCTCTGCTGTGATGGGACATTTGGGTCATTAATCACAACTGAAGGGAAATACAGCCAATGTTCAACATTCCCACCCATTTCCAAAGTCTGAAGTGGGAAATGAACTGTCTCCTTTAGCAGCTTGGCTTTGCTGCTCGTGCTGTGAAAGGAAGGAATGAAAGAGAAGCAGCCCCCCCAAGAGCTGGTTCTGTGCAGGGGGAGGTGGGGCTGTCTGGGAATTCATCCTGGCCCTCTGACAGAAAGGATGGGATATGTCACTTTGATACCCATCAACAGGAAACACAACTGTCACTTTAACATGACAAGGTCACCAGCAGTCAGGGTGATGCAGGAAGAAAAATGGCCCATTAAAGTCCAACAACTGGAAGAGAAACATGAGGCTGCTGAGGAGATGCTCAAGTTCTGTTTGTTTTGGGGGAAGATCTGGATATTCAGGGCTCCTTTGCTGGGATGATCTTTCCTGAAAGGGAAAGAAGATGGTGACCAGTGCAGCCACCATGGGAACCTGTCACAGGGAGCTTGAAGGAAGTTCACATCACTTAATTCTCATTTAATTTAGCAAAATATGTGTTTGTTACACTGAAGATCTGAAGAGCCTTGGATGGGCTTTGAGCAGGAGGGGAATTCCCTGTTCTGAGGTGTTTCTTCTCTGTGTTAACACAAGGAACAGCTTCTGCTGTTGTATCTTCCACCCTCTGCCACTTGTCCTCACAGAGCTGCTCAGAGTAAGGACTTACCCTGAGTTGGAAAGTTAACCTGGAGAGGAACTCCCTGGAGTAAAGCTCTGTGCAAGGAAAGAACAACAGAGGGACAGAAAAGGACACTTTGTCCTCCTTTATTCGGAAGTGATATTAAGCAAATGATACTCCCTAGAAAGAAAAGTTAATAGGGAATTATTCTGGGGCCCAACTTCAGACATTGGCACAATCAGCTTTTTATTTAAAAGGCACACAGAGCTATTTATCTGAATTGATAGGGGTGCCAGGTGAGCTCCCTTTTAAGAGCTGTAGAAACAATCTCAGAGAGAAATGGATAATATTATGCTTGGAATGACAATATTGTGTTTGGAAAAGGTCAATATTTTATTTAATCAGACAGACAGAGAGTGGGTGGCAATTTCAAGGCATTTTTTTTGAGACAGGAATTCAGAGAGTCCAAATGGAAATAAGTTTTTAGGTTTTTTTTCTTGCCGATGTCTTCCACAGGTAGGAATTTGTGTTTAGGGTGTTCAAGGCTGTGATAAAAGAGAGGTGGGTAGAGCTCCAGAGCTTCCTGGGAGGCAGCTGAGTGCCCACAGCTGCACTTTGCAGCTGGTTTGCAAAGCAGATACATCTCAGGAACTGACAAATCAGAGAATCACAAGATAAAGAAATAAATAAATAAGCCAAAAGCAATCTTTAATCTTTAGAGCATCTGTATAAACAATAAATATGAGTCACTTCTCAACATTAATCTATGACAGTATATCATATTACAGTGTGTATTGTGAGCCATGAGGGAAACAGTTTTCACTCTCTCAGGTACTCAAAATAGTTCCTGAGACATCACACTCATGGTTGCAGCATGATTTGGTCACATTTCCCAAAATTCCTAAAGCAGAAGTAGTAAAAAGAATTCAAGAACAAGAGAGAGAACTTTTATCCTTGTTGATATTTGATAATATCTACATATTTCTACTATTACTATTATTCCAGTATTACTCTTTCTAGTAAGGTCACAGAGAAGATGGAACCTCAAGAGTAAAACCCTCAAAAGCCTCTCAAAGGCTTTTTAAGTAATTCCTGAGAGAGAGAAGACTAAAACCTCTTGATTAGAAGCTGATTCTCCCTCAGTTGTTCCCAGGTGCAGCTCAACATTCCCCTGTATCACACACTGCAGGAACTGGACAAGCCAGTTCTGGGATCTCTGCAGAAGATTTTCCTGAATTAAGCCAAAATGGCCAAGAGATTTTTTTAAGAATTCCATCAGCTAAGAATTTTTTTTGAAATTCCATGTGCTGTCCTTAGTAACCCCAGTGATTTCCACTGGAATTAAACTGGGCTCTACTCTTGGAGCTTCTTCAGAACAGAAACAGAGGGAGAGAAAAAAAAAGGATTTTTTTCATTAAAGGTTTTGAAGAGCACACACAGCCCTTATTGTTACTCAACACTCCAAGGAAAGTTCTGAGGAAAATTTTGGGAGATCCAGCTCCAAGCATTGATTACAAGGAGTTTTTAATCTTGTGCCAAAAGGAACATTGAGGTTACAGGATGGCTCCACGCACCATCTTGCCAAATAGCACTTGTGTTTACATCTTCAGAACTACCACCAATAGATCACAGACAAAGAAATGTCCATAATGTACCAGCTGCTGGAAACAAAATGTGTTTAAGCCACTGAAGAGGGTTTAATGAAGTAAAGCATTTTTGTAACTGCCAGCCCAAAGTAAATAATCACTGATGTGAGCAGAGTTAAGAGACCCTGACTCACCAAACAATCTCAGTGTGCCATCAAGGAAGCTGCTGCTTTGTGGGAATAACATAACAGCACTTGAACATTCTCATAAACTTGGTTCTTGTCTTCCTCAACACCCTGAGCCTCTTGGGGTTGGAAAAGTGTAGAGAGAACTTTACAACATGTTGGTGAAGGTACTCAGGGTTTACTTCACTGCTCTGGAAGTCAAAGCTATTTTAACAAGAGTCCTCAGAACAACAACAAAAAAAGGTGAAATACCTGCTCTAATTGATAAGAACATGATTCAATCTAAAACAGATAATTCAGTTTTTTGGAAGAACTTATTCCACAACTCTCCGTGTCAGAAGTTTGGGGTTTTCACATTCCTGAAAACCTTCCAGGATGTGTCAGCACAGCTGGGAATGGCTCAGCCCCAGCCCAGCAGACACAGCCATGGCATTATTTTATCCAGGCACTACCCTGGACATTGCCCTGCAGGTACCCTGCATGGGAACAGCTCTGCAGGGGGGAGGGAACAGCCCTCCTTTCCTGGAAAATAAGCACAAGAGAACATTTCCAGCCCTTTTTTGCTCTCAGAGCCTCTGTCCACACGTGTGTAACTGTCCTGTGTCCCTTAAAAGGACACACAAAACAGTATTTCCAACATTCTCTCTCAAGCCACAACACCAGAATTCAGCTTACAGGCATGTGAGTTCTATGCATTTATTTCCCACAGATGTCCTGCAGTGTGGTTCAATTATGAATTTGACTGCATTTCTTTTTTTGCAGAATATAAAACCCCTTTCCTTGCACCACATAATTGTGTTCCATGGCAGAACTGGCATCCATCACTGCCCTGCTGTCCTCTGCCTAAAAGATAAAACATCCACAGGGTAATAAATGTCAAACTATGATTATTGATGCTTTCAATTAAATTGATTATCTATTTGAGGTGCAGAGCAGGGTGATTTATTGCTGTCTCTTTACGTTGCACTTGGCACAACAGCTTCCCTGAAAGGTGGGTGAGTGTTTGGACTCTTTCAATAGATTTTCTATTAAATCTGATTTTTCAGAAGTGGCTCATGACCACCCCAGTGCTTGGAGCACTGAAATGGCACCAGATCCAGATGGAAATACCCTGTTTTCTGGTATCTTCTGGAGTGTGGAGCTTGGGAAGAAATATGGGAAAATAGAAAAGGGAAACTTCCGAGTACAGAAGGACAGTACATGTCCTTGATTTACCTCCCTCATTCAGAAACTTTCATTTACAGACTGTATTAGACAAAAACTGTGCATAAACCTGAGCTTTGTTGAGCACCACCTGCCTCAACAGAGATGAGATGACCTTCGGCTCGTCACTGCATTGTGTTTTTATTAGTTTCAGATAACAGGAGCTATAAAATCCAGAGACATTTGCTCCCCAGTGATAATCAGCAGCTGCTTCACAAACAAGGCTGTTGTTAACTGTGACACAGAGTGACCTTTATCTGATAATTTCCTAGAAGAAATGCCTGGTGTGGCTGGACATCCCAGGAGCACCTTCCACTGCTGCTCATTCTCCAAAGCACAGGACACTTTGTTCCAGTCTGTTTCAAAAAGCACATTTGGCACAAACCCAGATACAGTCTCATCAAGGAACACGTGTTTTGGGAAATTAGCATGAGAAAAATCATAATTCTCCTAATCTGCTGCCCAAAAAAATGTGTAAAACTTCTCTTCAAGCAGGTAGCCTTGGAGAATCTCTGTAACAAACCCCACCATTTCCACAGGGACAAAAATTCAGTGCTGATAAGTCGTTGACTTTAAATTTGGGATGCTCAGATGTTCTCCATTATTGCCCACATCTGATACTCCCAAGTCCCAGGGAAGCTCCATGGCAGGTAACCTTGTGGCTGAACTTCCCAGGGCCACACAATGCCTGGACAAATTTCCCACCACTTATCAGGAGCACCAGGACAAAAGCCCAGCTTTTGATACATGAAATAGGAAGAGGAGTCTGCCTGAAAGACCCTGTGAAATTAGGGAGGACAACAGATAAACAATGAGCACAGGAAAAGGGAAGGATTACTGTCCCAATCTTACAGACAAGACACCCAATGTCTGGCATTTAGGAATTGGGTTTCAAGCTCCTTAGGCCTAATCTTAACAATAAGGCTGTCAGTGCTCCTCAGATGCAAACACCTTTGACCCCAGTAAGCCCAGAATTACACACACATCAATTCAGACTTTGATGCCTGGCTTATCTCACAGTAGTGTAACTGTCCCCTCTGCTGTAACAGGGCTGAGCAAAAAACAAACAAGGGAGAAAAAAGAAAAACAAAATTCCTGCAGCTCAAGTCAGAATGAACCATTTCACGTTTCATGGGATCACAGAATACCCTGAGCTGGAAAGGATCCACAAGGATCATCAAAATCCAGCTCCTGGCCCCACATTTGCCATGTTCCACCTCCATCCTGGCAAAGCTCACAGGGCTTTGTAGCTTCTGCAACAGTGAAATGAGACCAACTTCAGAGAGGAACCACAGCAAGGATCCAACAACCCAGAGCAAACTGCAGGAGAGGCTTCAGAGAAGTCACTTGGAGATTCCTGCTGCTGGAACATGTTTTCCAGCACTGGGTGTGTGGATCCCCACAACAACCAGCCTCACATCAGAGCAGCCAGTGCTGCTTTACTGAACTGGAAAGTTTGGAGAAAAAAACCCCAGCATATGAGAAAGACCACAAGCAACAGGGAATTAGGACAAATTATTTTTAAAACTACAGATCAAAGGCAATTTGCTTTGGTGTTTCTGGACATCCAGGCCATTTCCATAAAAAGATAAATATATGTACTGTACAGTGTCTGTGGCCAGCCACTACCCCTGCAGCAGAGGTTAGAAAATGGGACATCTGGTTTCCAAAGGATCCCCCAGTGGCCACACACAGCTGTAATTATGGCAACAATTTGTGGAGAGTATGAATGGATTTTTTTTGGCTTGAAGGATGACACTAAAGGCCTGGAGGGAAAAAAAAAAGATGACCAAAATAAAGCAGGAAACCCTGTAGGATGGAGGGCACTGATTTCCCTCCTTAGCCCACATCCTGGGCTTCCAGATGCAGGAAACAAATTCAAAGTGACCCTGGGTGGTGGAGGTTATGGCACTGGGGACTGACTGCCAGAATGTGCCCGTTGTGGGGGAGCAGCAGCTCCTGGGGAAGGTGTTTGCATATGTAAAGTGCCTGGACAGAACCCAGAAAGAAGCCCATGTACAGGGACACAGGAGGAACATGGTGTTCAGGCTCCTTCTGCTGCTGTGTCTGGCTCCTGCATGGGCTGTGTGCCCGTGTCTCCACACCCCACATCACCCTCAGCCATGGCCAGAGCTCTCCCTCCCTTTTCACTGCCTGACAGGGAAACCAGAAATGACCAAGTGACTCAAGGGGACTCGGTGGGTTTTATTTCATTGATTCGAGAAATAACCAGATTCCTTCCCTCTGAACAACTACTGACCCACGAGTCCCCCATCCCTTGGGCACTGACTGCCCACAAACACTCTCCTCACTCACTGACACATCACACACACAAGGCTGAGCATCCCAAGGAGCTCAGTCCACCACTCCTCACTCTGCAGTCTTTGGACAGCAGCACAATTATCAGAAAAAAAAAAAAAAAGAGGGGAAAATATTTATTGCTGCTTCCCATCCAAGTTTCTTCCTAAAATTATTTTTCAAAATATGCAGGGCAAATTCTGCCCAGCACAGGCAAGGAAAAGGAAAACTGAACTGGAGGCAGCTGTGGTTACTTACTCATTCAAATACTATGTCTCACAGTGTGTTCCACCCAGCCCCAACAAAAACTTCCTAAATCATCCTGAAGTTTGAATCACTTTCTCCTTTCCTTTCCTTCCTGTACTAGATGCTCAAATGTGCCTCCTCAGAGGAACCTCTCTCTTGGATTCACTGGCAGACTTGGTTTCACACGGAAAGTGCCGGAGCTCCCTGTTCTGGCAGAAGCACGGTGAGAAGCCCAGCTCGAAAAGGAAACACATATTTGGCCTTCCATCCCATAACATTCAAACCTGGAGCCCAAAATAAACTCATTCTTTCACTCTGCCTTCATATTCTTTAAGCAGCACCATTTGCATATCAGAGCACAAATCACTTCAGTCACGGGAATGAAGAAGCTGTAAAGTGACTCTTCAGAACAGCATCTTCACTCTTGACAAAATAAACCCTCCTATTCATACTTGGGATTTATCTGACTAAAGGCAAGGTCCTTTTTCCCTTTTTTAATAGGGACACATTGGAAATGTCACTGCCTTATCAGGGCAGCTGCCCAGCTATCAGCAATAGCCGTGATGGCTGGGCTGTGCCACAGAGGAACCCAGCAGGCATCTGCTCTGTTTAACACTCAGGAAACACAGGGTAAGTTTCAAGAAGGATGCAGAGGATGTAATGGAGCCTCTAATGTGTTTAGGTTTCTCCAGTGGAATCCAGTTTTATCAGAAAACAAAGGTCCTGGTGGGATTATCAGCAGAAAGAAACCCAGGACCTGTCTAGTTGGGAAGGGAGCCTGGGGGTTGTTATGTCAAGGTGCAAGAGCTTCCTCCCAGCAAAAGTAACAGCATTAATCTCCTCCAAAAAATTATGTGGAATTCTGTGTCCACGTGTAAGATTTTTCAGCACAAATAAGTGCTTGCCTTATGCTGGTTAAGATCTCTGTCTAGCACACTGAGGTTACTCTACAAGAGGAACCAGTAAAATAAAACACTACTTGCAAGTGGGTCATTAAGAAGCCAACAAAGTTCATCCCTGTTACCCATCCAAGTGCTTCCACTGCTGCCCATCACAATGAGTCATGGCAGGGGGTGGAACAGGATGAGCTCTCAGGTCCCTTCCAACCCAAACCATTCTGGAATTCTGTGACTCATCAGCAGCCTGAGCCTTTATCTCCAGCACAATGTTAACCTCAGTCCATCTAATACCTGTGTGCCACAACCCGGGCTGGTTGCAACAACTGGCTCCCCAAATGATTACAGATGGATCAGAGGGGCTTTCCCCCCACTGCAGCCATCAGGGGTCTGTGTGTTCAGAGCGAAGCAGAGGAAGAGGATGAGACCAGCCCTTCTCCGCTGCTGAACTCAGCCCTCCTCCCCTTCCTGTTCCGTGCCCCCTCCTGCCGTCCCCTGCCACCCCCTCACCTCCTCCACAAGCACCAACTAAAAAAGGGAAAGAATGAGAAAGTGAGTACTCTGGAGCTGGCACTGCAGACAATGTCTGTCTTGTGTGAGTAATTTAGCACTATGGCCAGTCAATCTGGTTTCTGGGCCCGATGCCCTGACCCTCTTTAGAGCCGCTCTCTCTCTCCAGCACAGTGTGAAACATTTCCTTTCACAGCACTGACACTTTGCAGATTGAGACGTCAGGCCTGTCCAACTGCAGCAAATTAGCAATTTTTCTTTTACTAATTGGAAATAAAAATGTTTGCTAAGGGAATAATTTGTAGGAATGCAGTGTTAGGTTTCCGGCTTTTTATAAGGATGCTTTAAACTTTATCCATGTGCACTTTCCTTCTGTTTTGATGCCTTACACTGTAAATTTTAATAGCTTACTCGACTGTTAAGTTTACAGTCTCAGCCTTCCAAAGGATTAAATGAAGTTTTGAATTTATCTTCCTCTCCAGGGCAGCGGGATCTTCTTAAAGCTGTGCCCAGCACAGCCCACTCCCTTCTCAGTGAGCACAGAAAAGGGACACAACTTCAAAGGGTTAAAACCATCCCGGGGACGTGGCATCTGGATGAACCTCGGGCAGGCGATTTGTTTGCGAAGCCTTCAGTTCACAGCTCCCAAAGTTCCCTTGGAGCGCAGTGCAGAGAGATGGGCAGCAGATTCAGGAACTCCTTCCAGCATAAATCTGCCACAAATGGGCAATTCTGCAATTCTGAATCCATGTGCTGGGATCAGGTCTCTGCCCTAAGGATGGGCCAGGGAGGCTCTTCTCTTCTGTTCCTTCAGCTTGTTTGCACTAATTCAGCTTTGCCCAATCCACGAGGAAATATCAATACTTCGGGCAGGGGTTGGTGGTGACAGTTCCTGGGTTTTAAAACATTCACATGCAAAAGCGAAATGGGGACAGTTTGATCTATTGGGTCCACAAAATCCCTGCAGCTCACATGGCACCTAAATAACAGTCAGGAAAGATTCTTCACATTAATAAAGTTCTTCAAGAAAGAAGGATCAGGAAAGAGCCTCCTAGAATCTAGAAAAACCTGCTAAGAAACCAGATACGGAAACAAATGCCCCTTTGCTGAAATACAATATTTGAGTGTAATGTCCCTGTAATTCCTGAGGCATGTAATGTCTTCCTGCACAGCACTCGGGCAGTGGTACATTAGCTCCTGTAACAATGCCAGCACATAAAGAGTTACTGTTCTTTCCCCCTGCACCCCCCACCCCCCCATAAAGCATTTGACAGCCATGCCTAATAATTCTTTCTGGTGTGGTTTTTCTTTTTCTTGATGTCTTTATGTGAATATGAAGCCAGAGTGAAAGGCTTTGGGTGACCCCCGTGAGAGAGAAAAAGTATGAACTACAGAGAAAAAGAGTGAGATATAGACTCCCCGCCGAGCCCTCGGCATCTTCCCTGGCAGCTCACAACTTGGCTTCAGAGGGCCTTTGTGAGGGAAAAAGGACTCTTCTTCACTCAGGCTGTGACAATAGGTGTTTTGTCAGCGAGGGACAGGATAAAAAGCAGGGGGTGGGAGGCGAGATCATCATCGGCAAGGGGCTCGCCTTTGGGGCCTGCAGATGTTGGAAGGAGGATGATTTATTGCTCCAGTGTCCTCAGTGGCATTTGGCTACCTTCCCAGAGCCCAGTAGTGGTGGCTGGGAGGGTGGGAGGCGGGAGTGCTGCACAACAAGGCATCTCCAAACCTTCTATGGGCAAAGTGTGCTGGGGGCTGTGGGAGGGGGGAACTGCGAGAGCCGAGGGGACCGACCCTGCCCTGCAACGCCCCGGGGGGAGAGGGTTATGCTGCCAGTATCTCTGAAACACACACTATGTGTATTTTAATCACTATATGTATATATTAGAAATATATATATATGTTTAACTTCCTGGCCTAGAAAGCCCAGCAGAGAAGAGCAAGGGATACCTGCACACCACGGGCATCAAGAACCAAATAACTTTGTGCTTGGAAGAACCTTACTCAGATACACCATCGTCATCCAGACCTAAAGCTGAGAAGCTTGGGGGTGTTTTTTGGGTGTGGATGTGCAGGAGATGATCCTTCCACAGCTCCCAATACCAGGTGGGGTCACTTTGTTTCTGCATGGCTGTGTCTTCATTCGTTCACTAAGGAAGGAGTGAGCAGAGCTGAGGTGCAGAGGTTCCTTCCACTGGGCTCTGCCTCTGGTGACTGATCCCAAACATGATCTGGTTTGTGTGTGAATGGGAGGGAAGGAGGGATCTGGTGCCTCCTTGCTCAGGAACTCCAGAAAGGCTTGGATGCAGCAAAGAAGGATTTATGCAAATCAGCTGAGAAAGGGAACCACTATTTTGGATGTCTCTCCAAACCCCCAAAAAAACTCAGACCCGTTTGAAGTCTGCTCACTGCTCCATATATCCAGTATATTGAAAAGTATCCCAAATCCCTGAGCCAGGAAATTCTGGATAATTTCCAAGAAGAAGGAATCAGAGCCTAGCAAGAAATACACACCAAGACAGTGTATTGCCAGGAGTTTGATTTAGGACTTTTGCTCCAGCTCTTTTCCTCTTTTAATACACAGTTTTCCACTACACTTTCTATATAAATACTCTATCCTATGGCTGACAACCTCTTCTAGTAGATTTATCCATTAGTGGATTTACTAAAAATATTTTCTGCTGAAACAAGAGCAAACGCTTCACCTCAGCTATGGACAAATCCAGAGACAGCATTCAAAGCAAACCCAGTAAATCCTAGACAAGGCAGATGCAAAAAACAACTCAGAGACTCATCTCATATAGAAATTCCAGGGAGGAAAATCAAAAATAAAATAGAAAAAGAAATTGCAAAAGAGGAAAGTAGCTGAAAAAAGGCAAGAGAGAAAATGTGCCAACCCCCCAAAATGAGCATCACAATGATGCTTAACAAAGCCCTCCATGACAAGCACTGTTTGTCTCAGCTGCCAGGACCCAACAGCACCTACTGGGAGGAAACCTCCAAATGCTTTACTAAGTTCCAGACACTCTTTTCTGCATGTACTCAAAACTGTTTTAGCCATTTCCAGAAGGAAGTGAAGCATTCAGAGGATAAGTGACATGTCCAAGGTCACACACAGAGTCAACTGCAGAGTCAACAGAAGAGTAACCAGAGCTTTGCCGAAAATCCCTTGGCTTTGACTGCCAGACAATGGCTCCCCCTCCCACGTAATCAACCAGTTATGGAAAGGCAGAAAGGCATATTTGCAGGGCTAAATATGTTCACTTGAGAATAAAAATGTTTGGAAGATTATCTATAAATTATGTGACATTATCCAGACCTCTCTGGTTTGGAAGTTGGATAGAAATTTGATGAATTACAAGCACGACACAAATGTTATAAGAGAAGCTTTGCTTTGACTATTTCTCTTGGTTTCTGCAAAAGCCCCCGGAAGAATGGCAGAGATAGAGCACAAGAACACAATCCCCACAGATGTGAGTTTTCCAAAACCTCTCAAATTACTATTTCTATCCCTGAGATCAGATTGTTTATCACTATTGGCATTTAATATTCTACTATTAATATTGCCTTTTTTAAATTAAAGCAGTGACCACAAAATCTGAGCGAAAAAGTCGAAGAGGCAAAAGAAATTTCATGTGGACTTTCACAGGCTGTCAGGTCTCAAATATCTCACAAATTTTTGATGGAATTATTAATGCTACTCTACGAATAACTCTTCCATATTTCGGGAGCTGTGATTGTAATAACGGAGTTGGTTTTTTTAACTCCAGTTTTTAAGGCTGTGTTTGTACACGTTCATACACCCACAGATCTTCCTCATTTGAGTGCAGCAAACCCCACACACTGAGTGATGTCGAGCTCTCCAGCTCCTGAGGGACGTCATGGGACTGGAAGTAGAATATATGTCAAACTGTGCTGTGAAGGAACACGATGCTCAAAGCTGGCTTTGTCTATTTGGTATTTTTTTTTTAATAGGCAGTGTTTGGACTACAGACACGGATAATTCTGCATCGTGAATGCTTTGCACCAAATTGCCACATCAGCACTAAATACCTCCACTTAATTTTTCATTTGGATCCGATGAAACATTTTTTCCCATGGAAGGAAAAGTCTGGTCTTTGTGATCGTGGCACTGCCAGCCCAAGTTACAGTAAAGGTTAATCACAAACAAGAGACAAGTAAAGTAGACAAAGAGCATCATACACTTCACTTTTCAATGGATGTTTTCATAAATGTATGAATAATTTAAATTATCATTGCCGAGTATTTATTCGAGTGTTTCAGGGGAAAAAAATGCCTCCTCTTTTTTTTTTTTCCCCTCCTTGATTCTTTTCATTTCTGTCTCATCTCTTTTATGTGCTGCATCGGCTGTTTTCTTGCCATCTGAATCAGTTTTTTGGAACAATGGGATGTATGAGGGCTGAGGGGGCAGTGGAAGAATACAGCCCTTGTTGTACACTCTGTGACTTGACATTGATTAATGAGGGTGCGGACATGGGCAGAATTTGATAGAGAGAGAAGGGGAAATTGGAGGACCTGAGGGCACCAGAAGGAGGAGGCCAAGGAGATGACAGAGAGAAGACCAGAACGATGCCAGTGACTCCACACAGTGAGTGAGTGGTGGAAATCACCCACCCTGGGCCATCCACTGGGAGGGATCTGGAATAGCTGGAGAGACCCTTCCACCATGGGAGACACCCAACAGTGATGGGGGCACTGCAGGGAGGATCTCACCTCTCTCCAGGTTTATCCTACACGTCAAGACCTGCCGTGTCAATATAACCCTTTTTCATGTGAATATTTGCTCCCAAAAATATTGGTAGAAAGAGCTTTTGTTGCTTCCTCTATTCTCTCCCACATTCCTCGGTCTCCACCCTATTGATTTAATTCCAGAACCTAAATACACAGTGGTTACAACTTCTCTGCAGGTGCCTAAAACACGCACGACTGTGCTGGAAGAGAACACTGAGGGGAGGGATGGGTGAGACCACTTTGGAGAGAGAAAAGAGACTCCCAAATACTGCTCTTTCAGTTGTTTCTTGTCTTGCTGAGTGGTCCAGGTTTGATGAAGCCACAGCCGCCAGGTTGTCTTTTCTTGTATTAAACTGAAAAGAATTTAGTATATACTACAAAAACTCCAAAAGAAGGACAGTGACAAATGGCTGCAATCCCTTAGGACTCAGGACATGAAGGAGTCCACAAGAAAGAGGGAGAGAAACTTTTTACAAGAGCCTGGAGTGACAGGACAAGGGGGAATGGCTTCAAACTGCCACAGAGTGGGCTTGATTAGAGATTAGGAAGAAATTCTTCCCCATGAGGGTGGGGACCTGGCACAGGTTGCCCAGAGAAGCTGTGGCTGCCCCATCCTTGGAGGTGTTCAAGGCCAGGCTGGATGAGGCTTGGATCAACCTGGGATGGTGGAAGCCCATGGCAGGAGGTGGAATGAGGTGATGTTTAAGGTCCCTTTCCAACCCAAACCTTTCTGATCCTCTAAACATTTTTTTCACATGACTTTTCCCTACCCTGCTCCAGGACTGACTCCTGGTCTGCCCTGCTTCTGGTTTACTGAGCTGGAAACTGCACTGGTGAGACTCACTGGGATAAACAAGATGAGTATCAAACCCAGCACAAGACACAAGCAGGCAGGCAGGTACCATATGTCTCTTCCCAAGATGTGGGAGGCAGATTTTGTGTTTGCTTATTCTGCTCTTTCAAGGTGGAATTGAATAGCAGTGACTTGAACTTGTAAGTCTTAGGTCTGCAGAGAAAGGTCAAAGCTGCTGGCTCAGACAGAGCTGAAATGGTCCCCAGAGTGCCACCTCTGAGCCCCCCACTACCAAAACCTGGCCACAGAAACCCAATCCAGAACCTCAGCAAAGACACACTCTATGGTACAGCTTGGCATTATTCCTATTAAAAACACTAATATTAGTCTTACTAGTCAGAAATCTTTTCAAAAGCCACTTTTGATGAAACCTTGAAGCAAAGCTGCAGTTTCAGCCATTTCAGTCAGAGAACCCACCCAAACCAGCACCAGCCCTTCTCAGGCTCAAATTCAAATTGTTTTGCCTTTCTCCAGCACCTCAGATAAATCCAATATCTGCCAGACTATGGACTGTTCATGTGCTAATCCGACTCAGACTCTTATTCAGGGCTGGTCTCTTTTGCATAAAACATTAAATGTTGGTTTGAGGGGACAGTTGTCCCTATGCCCTGTTTGAGAGCTCTCCCCACCAGCCTCTGCCCACTCCAACCCCGTCTCATTTTCCCAGGGTGAAAGCCCCTGGCTTTGCTGTGTGTGCATAGAAAAGGAACACAGAAAAGTTTCCCTGATGAGCACGGAATCTGCTGTCTCTCATGTGCCCTGACCACCACCAGCTTTAATTCCTCACCCAAATAGCACCATGAAAATACAGCGTGTAGGGACCAGCTGGCTCTGGGCTTGGATGCACACAACCTGTTTGAGCTCCCGGGATTTCTGAGTGCACAGACAAAACCGGCCTCCTGCCCCCCAACATCTGGCTGAGAACAACGTCCCAGACCTTTTCTTTGCACAGAGTCTTCCAGCCTTTCCCTTTCTCCCTCCTCTTTGCATCCAAGACAAGCGGCCCAGTGATCACCTGCAATGGCAGCCACAGAGGGTGACCTGAGCCCTAGAGCTACTGCTGGAACAAATGAGAGAGCTTAACTAGAGCAAGACTGGCATAAAAAGGGAAGGGAAAAAAGAGAGGAACAAAGATTCCGTCCAATTTGCTCTTTTGGGCATTGTAAAAACTGGCCTGTTTCCCAGTATATCACTCTGCCATTGAATAAGGTCAATTGCAGAGCAGTTCTTCAGTCATCCTGATGGGTTTTCATGAGAAAGTGAATGGAGTGCAAATTAGCCAAAGTCGTCACAAGCTTTTTTACTGTCACTCTAAGCCTGACAGTCCAAAGGAAAATGAGGATTAATAAATCTAACGAACTTTCTCCATTATCCAAGCCAGGTTAGGAAACTATTTATTGTCTCTCTTTTTCTATGTTTCATCCATTTTGCCTACTGTGGTGAAGCATTTCAAGAAGAAAGAAACAACAGCCACATGCACACACACGCTTTGCACGCACACACAGGGCTCACCCCCTCCAGATCTGCAGCACAGCCATGGGCACAGCACAGAATAAAGGCACTGGCATCAGGCAGGAAAACCCAGGGTTTAAAACAACTCCACCTTGGTCATCCTTACAGCTGCTGATTCCCATTAATTAATATATGCTCAATGTTCTAAACATGAATATTTTATCCCAGCAAGCCTTAAAAATCACCATTTTTTAAGACCAAAAAAATTAGGTTCAAGTGAAGGGGGAAATTTTTAACAATTACATCCACATCTGTGAAGTAGATTTTACTGTAGTTTCAGATTTTTTTTAAAAATAGAACAAGGCATTCCAGTAGCTACAGGTATAGAATGTAAATCTTTACAAATTTATTAAAATAACTTTTATTCAAATAACTTTTGGAAAACTTTTGCTTAACTTAGAGCTCTGCCCAAAACATTCCCAGAGACCAGGAGGCCACATAGAAGTGACACAAAAAGCCTCTAGGAACCATTTGGGCTTTTTGGTTTGGGAGCTTAAGTCTGTGTGTATGTTCAAACATATGCATTTAAGTCCAGATAATGCAAATCTGTCCAACTCCACAGCTGGACAACACGTTACCCTGTGCCATTAATGTGGTATTTTCCTTCAACATTCCCAAAGGCCTTAAAAATTTTCCCAAACAAGGCCCTGTGCTGCCTGAAAAGAGATGTCTGAGTTTTCAGAATTCATGTTTTCAGGACCAATTAAACCCATTTCACATCCACAGTAAAACAGGTGGGGAAATGGAGACAAACAGATCAGTCATTTCTCGTGTACTTGGGAAAACAAGTGGGAAGAGATCAATCCAGATTTCAGGTGAACTGGTTCCTACTATAATCTCAGCAAAAGGGGATCAAACTCCTGATTTCTGAGGATTAGGAATGTGTTAATGCTGGGAGCAAGGAAAAGATACCACATACAAAGGTTTGGCACTGGGATCCTAATTAAAACACCCTTATTATTGTGAATGAGGACAAAGATGATAAGAGAATATTGAACTACTCACACACAAAATCAACTATTCCTTTTTTAAACTAAAATGCTGAACATCAACACTTGTTGCAGCCAAAAAATGATGCAATTTTCCATCTTCCTTCCAGGAGCCATGAAAACCATTATTTCAAATATTGTTTCATGTTGGTACTGATGATGAGTTATTCCTCTCCCATCACAATCTCCTAAACTTCCTTCATTAAGAAGGAAAAAGTTCAAAGAGAAAACCACAAGATTTTATTCTGGAAGCTACACAAATTTTTTTTTTTTTTTAAATTTCTTCCATNTATTGAACTACTCACACACAAAATCAACTATTCCTTTTTTAAACTAAAATGCTGAACATCAACACTTGTTGCAGCCAAAAAATGATGCAATTTTCCATCTTCCTTCCAGGAGCCATGAAAACCATTATTTCAAATATTGTTTCATGTTGGTACTGATGATGAGTTATTTCTCTCCCATCACAATCTCCTAAACTTCCTTCATTAAGAAGGAAAAAGTTCAAAGAGAAAACCACAAGATTTTATTCTGGAAGCTACACAAATTTTTTTTTTTAAATTTCTTCCATCTTTCTTTGCTATAATAAAAACTGTAGCAAAAAAAAATTAATAATTAAATACTTGCTTGTGAGTAACAAACAAGGGTAAAGCCAAGCCAAAGAGTTTGTTTCAACACTTTGTTTTCATCTTTTATGTGGACACACTCGCCAGAATAAATTCCCCCTGAGGAAGCTCGTGCTGCAATCTGAGTAACCAAAGAAAAATTGTAGAGCATTCAAAGCAATCTGGGCTTTGTTGAGATTTCCCTTCTCCTACTTTCACAGTCACTTGTCATTCCATTTAATAAGAGAGAAAACTTTCCTGACCAGCTAAATTATGCCATTCAAGATATTAAGGAAAACACACATACCCTGAAGTAAAGGTAAAATTATGCTGCAATCATCAAATCAGCCTTCTCTTCTTTATCCCATCTGTATATTCTCCTTGGAAAAGCTTGAGCAAGGGTTCGAAAGCCCCACGAGCAGCACAGTCCTACCTGCTTGCCACTGAAATTGCTGGTATTTTAATCTCATCAAAGAATCTGGGTTTTTCTTCCTGCTGTTTTGACTTTGCTGTCTCTTAGCCCTGTCACATTCACTAGTTTTGAATAAGTGCAGAACTTGCATTTACAGAATTTGCAATCTGCAAGATTGTTTAAGTGATTTATCAAATACTTTGATTGAACACTTATTGCTGCTCCAGTTCTGAATCTCATTTAAATTGACTGGGCTTGACATAAACCTTTAGAGTGAACACAGAAACGAGTCCAGGCTGTGTCAGGTACAGCATGAGGGAGAAAAAAGTTCCACCTCGAGCCACTGCCCTTCTGGAATTACCCACTGATAAAATCAGCTGAGCAGTGTGTTCCTTTTAAAGCATTTTTACATCTGATAAAAGCACAATACCAACAGTCAGCTGGGCTTTATCTTAATTACGATGCAGCACAATGTCTGTGTGGGTTGGTTCATCAAACACAGAGCATCCAGCAAAATTTGGATTATTTGTCTGTGGAGCTGAAGGGTCCAGACCTTTGGCAGGTTCTGCACAGCCATGTCACTTAAATCCAAGTCACAATCCCTCTGCACTCACAACACACAGACCAGAGAAACTCTCAGTTCTGAGTTCTGAGACATCTAAAAAGTTGAAAAAGGATTGGTTTTGTCACCAAATGGATGATTTAATTCTGAGGGATGCTAAACAAAATGAGAGTAAATGAGTTTGATGGTCTACAGAGAAACCCAAAGCCACAACACCCAAAGGGATGCAGCAAAACTCTTCCCACCAAATTAGAAAGCAAAGCACCACAGACACCACTGGAAGGTTCAGTGCCTTATGCTCCACTGAGGTGCCATTTTAATTGAACTATTAGGATATTAAATTCCTGGAATTCCCTATTATTTCCTAAGTTCACAGAGAACAAACACAGTCTCCAGGAACATGTGCTGGCTGCCACATCCCTTGCAGTGGTAGAACCATTTAGAAACAAAATTATTAAAAGTGCGTAAGTGCTGTAATAAAACCCTTCACAAATAACACGTGGGGATGGGCCAGAGCCAGGGAGGATTGCAGGCACCCAGGATTCCAGGGTGAGCAGGGACAGAGGCTTCATCATTAATAACAAGCAAGAAAAGATAGAATAAATGAAGAGGATTTGTTTCAGTCCATCAGGGATTAAATTACATTCTCCTGCAGCACAAGGGTTCGGAGTCTTTCTTGCTAAATCTGTTGTCTTTCAGGCTCATGGCATTTTCAATGCTTCCTCCAAACTCATGTGGGATAATGCACTTCCAAAAAGTAGGCTCTAGGTATGCACATTCTTAAAATCAACCACTCAACATGCATCCAAATAAAAGTGAGCTTTCCTCCCCATTTTCCCCGAGAAAGGAAGCTCAGAGCCCTTTTATGCATTGTGAATGGCCCACCTAATTTAGACTGAATTATACCCTAACCTTCATTTCCCCTTTACTTCTTTGCTCCATTCAGCAGTTTCTGACTTCAGCTAATTCACTAACAATCCCAGCTGGTCCTTCCCAGCTCCCAGTTCTTTAGCACATTGTCCAAGGAAACTATGTGCTCCCATCTACACTGGTATTCCACTCTCCAATTAACCTACTGCTGAGAGGCTTTACCCCTTTCCACCATCCATTCCTCTGCACATACATTTTTTTAACCTTTTACTTCTTGAATTAAAGTGCAGGAGATCCAGGTGAGAAGGTGTTAAATTTATTTGCTAAATGTGGTGCTGGTTACTCAGGAAGACGAAACACACGATGGGGCGATAGCCCCGGAAGAATAATCTGCTTGATCCCCAGTGCATTTCAAAGCCAAGTTAAGGCACAGATGTTTAAGGTACAAGCAAACAAATAACAAAGGAATTTCCACTCTTGCTGCATGACAGGCATATGCTTGTTCTGAGCACTGGATCTGGGGTCAGCCAGAGGTATGGCTGGTATTTGATCCACGGCCCCGCGGCCGCGCTGCTCCAGACACGGAGATGGATTTTCTATTCCCATTATTTAAAAATAATCAATCACTTTTCTATCACACAATTATGACTGATGACAACAGAAGGAATGTCTGTGCCCATGAAACCCCAGGCTCTTCACTGTGAAAGTTTTACCACGGCTGCAAGAGATAAGCCCTGAGCATGGCCGTGTTCCAGATCTAGTTCACTGATTAGTGTATATATATATATATATGTATATTTATCGCTTTACTTTTGTCTTATCAGGGACAGAGATGATCCCAGTTGTTGGGTGCCTGCTCATCACTCATCTATTTGCACAAATAGAATAAACCAGGCTAGAAACAGTTCTGCTGTCTTGGTATAAAGCCAAGGCTTCAATATCTTGAGGTCCCCTATCCTATAACTCTGGAATTATCCACATAGAATTTCTACAGCAAATGTTGATAAACCTCCCTACATTCAGACTAGAGGGTTGTCTCTCCTCTGTTATGGTGAGGGTCTGCACAGAGACCTTGTCCTCCTCTTCACTTAAACTGCCATGGTTATCCCCAAACCTCCTTCCTAGTGCAGATGAAGACCACATTTTAGAAGAGCTGGATTTCCATGTCTGCTTCCTGAGAGCCATTTGACATTTCCTTCTCTGACACAGGTGCCTTCTTTCCAGGTAAATGGCCCAGATCTCATAGTTGACAAGATCCCAGATAGAACAGAGATAGGGAAAATGCAATTGATGGCTATTAAACACCTACCTCCCCCAATTCCTTCTTTCTTGTACATTTGCTTAGAAGCAAGTGAGCACAATAACAGCACAGTGCTCAGAAAGTGGTTTTCAGAATCAGGCAGTGAGAAAGTCAATATGGAGCAGTGTGTCCATTTGTTTTGATTTATCTCACTAACTTCAATTGACAGTTAATTCATCAGAGGAGGAAAATGCCAGTCTAGTGAAAACACAACTCGTGAAGGAGAGAGAACGGAGTGGAAAACACAGAGTGTGGATAATACAGGTAATAAATTAAAGGATACAGTATCAGTATTTTATCATTCCCATTCTGAATTTGCTATATCCCCACTCTTGCCAATTACAGTTTATAGTAAGCAGTAAATTTACACTGATATGTATCAACACACATGCCCTTTACAAAATGAGGTGACTTTGGAAAACAGGAAAAGACAAGAAAAGAAGTGACTTTGGCTCAAATTCCTAAATCTGAAATTTCCAGCAGCAACTACAATCTCTTGTAACAAACCACAGGCGAGATGAGAATGTATGCTGTGAATGTTGGCTCGGATCTAAAATCCATAAAGATATTAAAGAGCTGAAAAAACGTGATTTGCAGCAGCAGTACTGGTGCACCACTAACACCAGTGCAGGGCTGCCAGGGAGCAGTGGAAACCTCACATCTTCCTACAGTCCAAACAATGTTCCCCCCCTTTCCCAGGGGCATTCCTTGGTGTGTTCCCTATTTCAGCCCCTTGACCCCACAGCTCCTCCGTTGGTGTTATTTGTTGTCACCCAGCATCATTTACTTTCTCCCTGTTTAGAGGGGTTTTGCCTAAAATGTCCCTTTCTCCCCAAGGATGTTTTCCAGGTTGGTCTTTGCCTGACCTTATGGCAACAGCTTCCACTGTGTCCCCCGATCACCAGAAGACACACACACAATATTACAGCCATAACCACCTCTGATGGCACAGCCGAAGTCACTGGGGCTACATTTAATTCTTCTCTTGCAGCAAAAGCTTTCAAATCACCTCAGAAGAATCCACCACAATGATCCAAGTTTACAGACAAGGATTTCCCCCCTTAACTGAGCAGCATGTGATCTCACAGCAACGTTTCAAAGTTGTTTAACAACATTCTCCTTCATTACATAAAAGATGAAGAAAGTTAAAAGTATGAGCACTGGAAAAGTATCTGGTGGAGATGGAATTATTCAATTCCACTAAAGCTGCCCGTGTGGCACAGACAGGATATTTACCCCAACTGTAGCTGACATCTCTCCCCTCCTTCAAGAGACGCATATTTATTCCCTTCTTCCAGAGACCAACACTTATTCCCCTTCTCATAACAACTCCTTTGGACTGTGGCTGTTGTCAGCTACACGTGGATCTTGACACTTGTGAAGTTCACTTTTAAAAAAAATTCACTCTTGCAGCATTAAAATCCCGATCCAAATAGGAGTTTTGCTGCTTTGCTGCACCAACACACTTTTAGCACATAGATACATGATCCAGTTGTGAAAATTGGCTTTCAATCAACAAATTGGAAGTAAATCTTGCTAACAGTGCTGGAGGAGCTGAGCTTGTCTCTGCAGCCCGTCCCCCCTCCCTTCCCACCTTGGACAGACAGACCCCCCAACACGGGGTCTCTGGTAACAACCAGCAGCACCAGGGACACGGGCACTGCTCAGACCTGCCACGTTCTGCCTTGGAGACAGGAGCTTTATCCAGTTCTCCGCATCACTCTCCTTTCCCAAACATTTGGCCGTGGTGATTCCCCCGCCCCTTCCCTTTCCCTTGCTCCAAGTTGAAGGCAGTTCACCACTTACGGTCATTTACAGCTTACATCCCAGCAAATCCAGAAGGTGTCTGATGAAAAAGAGGGACTAGCCAAGCATCTTAATCCCCCTGTTCATTCATGCTCTCTGTAATGTTCTTTCAGGCCTCTGCTGAGAGACTAGGCTGAAATGAAGGCTGATAAATTAGTCTGGAGGGAAACAAGGCAGATTCTGCTTGTAAAAGGTCATTCCAACTTTGTTCTGGGTGAGGGTTTATCTTGACTGCAGCTGCGACAGACAATGGCCGGGGCCTAAACGGCAGAAATCCAAGCTCTGCTCACGAAATTACTGTGCTGATAAGGGAGAATGGGCTTCAGGGAGATCTAAATGGGAAAAAGGAGGTGGGGGACAAGGGTGAAATGTAGGTATTTTTGAACATGATTGAACAGGGATGACACAATAAGATGTACAATTAAAGCAATGATTTGCTGTTATCTGAAAGCAAAGGAATGGGATCCAAAGGGAGGAAAGACCCACTTTGTGTGTGCTGAGCAAATGGCCTGGAGTGGGCTGAACCTGCAGCTTCTGCACCAGACAGGTTATAAACCACACTGAACACAAAGGTGGTTGTGGAGGATCAGGGCCCCTGAACGCTGCACCCCCACGACCCAGGGCATCGCTCCCTGGGCATTTACTTCACCTGCAACGTGGTGCCAAGAGCAGCCAAAACAAGCTCCACTAAGGAGCTTGCACAAGCAGGGGCTGGGTGAGGACACTTTTCAGTGGGAAGCACTTCTCTTTAAGTGTGTTTTGTGCTTTCTGAGGCAAAGAGAGTAAATGACAGCAAGTCCTGACGAACCCCCCCCAGCCTGTGCTTCTCATGTGTCCATGGACTGGCTCCCCTGGGAGATGCTGCTCCTTGATTTACACATCCCACTGGAACACATAAAATGGTCTCAGCCCAACGTCACCTGCCTGGAACCCTTCACACCAACCAGCTGCACTCAGACCTGGGCCTGAGCCCCACCCTGCAGAGCTGCTCCAGCCCTGGGATCCAGCACAGGAAGGACTGGGAGCTGCTGGAGAGAGGCCAGAGGAGGCACCAAGATGAGCAGAGGGATGGAGCAGCTCTGCTGGGAGGGGAGGCTGGAGAATTGGAATCGCTCATCCTGCAAAGGGAGTTACTTGCATTGCTCCCACCCCCATAACTGCAAGAGGAAAAAGCTCCTGTATATTTATGCTTATGTACATATATATATTTATGGTTACCTTATTGATCATTTCTTTTACAAAAGCCCACTGTGTTCCAGTGCTTCTCTGGGAATGGACAAAATCAAGGTTGGATTTCTCTGTAGGTTAAAATTCTAGAGGGAGAAGCAGTGCCTTGTGTTCTGCAAGCCTTTTGACACCGAAAAGAGCTATTTTCAAAGCCTGTGATCACCACTGAGCTTTTCATGGGATTTTCTTTTTCTCTTTTTTTTTAAAGTGTGGATGATAAAATACTGCTTCAGAAGCTGGTATTCACGGATGCCTCTTGAAGACTAAAAGAAAATATTTATTTCCTTTTTCTGCTTGTGAATCAGAATGTTCTATTTAAAGAAAGTGCCCTCTGCCGGATTGCTCATGAGTTATTACCCCTTATGGAAATAAAGGAGAAATATCAGGAGGTATTCTTAGTCATTCCCTTCCCCTGTCTCTTCTTTTTTCTCTTAATTCCTTATATACCCATGTTTTAGCCAAGTGCCTAAGATAGAGCAAGATATCTTGGAATTCTTGGGCCTAAAAAAGACTTACTCTCTTAACCCTGACATTTAAGCATTTGGTGAAACATCAAAAAAAATGGGACAAATTTCAGTCATTTCACTTGGATGTTACAAGGTGCATTTTTCATTTTTATCCAGGGTCAAAATTAATAAATTAACCTCCCACCAGATGCAGCTGTGGAGAATGGGAGTTTTGTCTTTTTGTGAATCCCAAGCCAGTCCATGTGCCACTGGCATGTTTTTAATACCAGGTATAGGAAACAGCCCAACAATTGACAGGAGCTGGATGCTGCCTCTTCCCCTTCCTCGTGATGTCCCTCGACACCAGAACAAAGGCCAGAAACTGCAGGGAAAATTAAAGTGTTGGTGTTCTCCCCACAGCTGCTCTCTGGAAAGGGAACAGTCTCCAGCACATTCAAGCTGAGCAGCTTCATTGGCCCAAAATCACACAGAATTCAGAATATTTAGAGGTCAGGAAGTTATTTCTGTTCCTTGAGATTAATTTTTTTTCACTTAAGTGCCGTGTTTTGCTCTAAAGCAGAAGTTTCTCTGTAGTTTTATATACACGTATATAAAATTTCTAACTGGGGATGCTGTTGGCAGCTCCTGGTGGCTGAGGGCACATCTGGGAGTCCCAGGCTGCTCCTACACTCTGTTTTCCTTATGAAACCACAGGTTCTTTCTCTTTCAGAATAACCCCAGCCAAAAATATACTTGAGAAATTGTGAAATAACCTCGCAGGGGAAATGTTTGCTGTGCAGGTAACGCTCTCAGCCCAGCAAGGGCCATGGACACCCTTCCAGGGCTCTTCATTCCCTGCAGGAGCATCAGATGGGGGCTGGAGCTGCCCTTCCCTGGGTGACAGAAGCTGCTGTAGGAACGTTATTCTCCAGCCAAAGGGAAAGGCAGAGGCCAGAGAACATGAATGAATCAGGGGATGAACGAAGGGAAACGACAAGGAAATGTCATCACATCCTTTCAGCCCATGAGCTGAAAGCACGTTAGAGAGGGATGAGTGCAAGGAGCTTTGGGGCTTTCTCTGCCCATTTAAAGGTCTCAGACTTCTTTCAGCATCTTTGGTTAAGAAAAAGGACAGGAAAGAACATGCTGCTTTAACTATATAGCCTTTAAAAGGAAATGAGGGAATTTCTGTGTGTTCTTTTAACTTGGAAGCATGGAAAAAACACCACAGTTAGAAGAACCTTAGAGGCTCCTTCCTATTTTAATGTTTTACAGGTATTTTAATATCTTAAAAACATATATTTAAAGAAAAATTAAGATATTTTTGTATTTTTAAGACTCAAGCAAACACAATATAATTCTCCTCTCAGCATTTAAGGCCAGACATGTGAAGTAAATTTCCCTTGGCACTTACGAGTATCTCTAAAAACAAATAAAATAAAAAAGACCCTCCTGCTAAAATTTAAATCTCCTGTTTTGTTGGAACAGGGAGGTTGAACTGCTGTGAATCACTGACACTATAAAGCACATTCAAACCCCAGCAGTTTTCCACTGGCCCAGATGTGGAGCCAGAATTCTGCTCCATCCTGAGCCGCCGGCTCCTATTTTTTCCACAGTTATTTGTCTTCCATGGGACAGTTTCTATCTTCACCCTCAAGTATTAAATGAAAGCACATCTTTTTTCCTGTGTAAAGGAGCAGCCTGGCTCCAACACTTGTGTTTCAGCAAACAATCTCAAAACATAAATTAAAACAAAGGAACTGATAATTATTTCTCAATGGCATTTATCCTGTGAAGCAAACTGAGCTAAAATCATCACTTCCAAGTTCCCTGCAATTCAGTTGCTAAATTCCCTCTGGGATTAGATTCCCATTCTCATCTCAATTAGCAAAATAAGCAGTGCTATAAATATTGTTATTTATTCAAAGCGATCAAAATAATGATTTTTTTTTCCTTTTTTTTTTTTTTTTTTAGGTCTCAGAAGCAATAAAGCACAAACACACGTTGATTTATTTGGGGTGCTCTGAGTGGTGTGTTCTGTGTCAGCAGGCAGGGGAGTTATGGGATCAGGAGAAAGGCAATCACACCACACTGAATAATCACAGGGGTTTTGTTTTGGGTGGTGTCTCCTAAGGAATAAAGAGGTAGATAAACATGATCAGCACAGCAGTGTCAGAGGGAAAACACCCAGCACAGTGTCCTGCACAGGCACCCACTGAATCACCCCTGGGAGGTGCCGGGACAGGGACACAACTGATTTATTTCTGTGAAATGGGCATGAATCACCCACTGCCATCCCATGTCTAAAAAGCCCTTCAATGATAGGTGTGGTTTAATTTAAAGAATATTTTTCAAAGCATATGCCACAAAGCAAATCAAGAAACAAGATAGTGAAGCTGTGCTGCAGATAAAGCAGGACGTGTTCTCCCCGTGTAACTCAGGCCCTCCTGTCTGGATAAGAGGAAAAACTTCTATAATAAAAATATTTATATGTCTTTTTTTTTTTTTCAAGATGTGGCAAGTAAGATACAGCCTTCTGCATCCCCATGGATGTTTTAGGCAATCAGGGGAAATAATGAGTAAAGCTGAAAGTTGCAGCAAATAACATTGTTCTTGTACAGCACTGAGCTCCAGGAGAGCCAGATCTGGAGAGAGCAGTTTAGATGAAAACAGAGCTGGCCCTACCTCCAAACATGAGGTTTCCTCCATGTTTCCTGAAGATTTAGAGGTACAATTAACTGCTTTCTTTCATTTTCACAAATCTGCCCTTACTGAAGTGAGAGAAAATGGTTTTTGCAGCAATAATGCTTGGATGGAAGGGATGGATCCATTTTCTGATCAAAACCCTTAAAAGCCCTCACATTTCCAGGCCCCCAAAAGGTTGTTGGCTTTTTTTTCAGATACAGAAATCAGAAGAAATAGACATTAATTATGAAGCACATCCCATAGATAAACAAGCCATCAGCTTTTAGCAAAGCTCAGTTGGTGCTAAAGAATCTCCACTTCGTAGCCAATTCCACTTCCAGTAGCACTTCAGTTTAGTCAAAGCCTGACAATGAATTTACTGTGATGAAGGGCAAGAACTTTTTGTTCAAAAGGCAGAGATATTTTAGGAGATGATGACTACTAAAAGCAAACAGAAAAATGACCAGGTTGTCAGGATTTGGGGGGTGGGGTGTGCACAGAGCTGGGATTATCAGGAGTATGAACTGCAGGAAATTAACTGAGAGACATGAATAGAGAAGAAATTGGGTGTAAAGAACAGATATTCCTGAAGTAAAAATACTAATAATAGAGTTAATTCAGGTATAACAGTAATGTCTCAGCCAGAAATAAAGAGTCATCTGTGGAAGTCTTACAACAGCATTCGACTCACAAGTCACTGCAAGTCAAAACTACACATTTCAGAGAAATACTGACCAAAAAAAAGAAAAAGTCAAACTACAGAAGGAATACTTCTCATGGTATTACAAACCCCAGGTGTAAGGAACAGCTCATGTAGGCAAAAGTCAACAACTTACAGGGTGACAAAAAGCTCCTCCCTTTTCCTTTTTCTCCCTTGCTGCCAATTGCCTGCCTGCAGAATTTTATCAACAGAAGACATATCCCAGGTTAAAATTTCCCAGTAATTTGCCATCAGGTAGAACTTCCTGGAACATCTTAAGGCTTTTCCAACCCTACCCTCAAAGGGAATGGCTCAGAAACCAACACCCAGCAGACACGATTTATCCAATTAATTCCTGCTCAGCACATGGAGAGATTTGTGTATGTTGGTCCCAAACGAAATTGTTAAGGTTCTGAGTGACTGAAAACAGGTCCCTGAACTGTCTTTAAACACACTTGGAAGTGGAAAACTTCAAGAGTTGTCTACAAGTACGAGCAGGATCCAAAGAGAAAGTGTCAGGGTGGGTTGGGGACAGTGTTTGAGGACACCTGATGGAGGACAAACAGTCCTTCTTTGAGGTGTGAAATGTCCCTGCAGAATCAGAGGACAAAGGAATTGTGAGAAGTGCCACAGAGAAGGAAAGTTTGTTCAATTACACTACAAAAACAAACATTATCACAAAGCCAACGGTGACTGAAGTTGATGGAAACACCTCCTATCAGGGCTGGCACTCAGAGAACGGTGGATGTGGGGAACATTGCTTAAAATCAGGAATGTAAATACCAACTTTTATCAGAAATACAGAACACAAGGCTTTGCCAAGGTCACAGAAAGAAAAAAGACTTGTATTATGTCAAGATGGATCTGACTTCTAACTGACAAGGAAGATTGCACTGTGTTCCAAAAAATCAGCCTTAAAACAAAATAAATAAAAATATAAATCAAAACAACAAATGCCACCTATAAACCTCTGTCAGAAAAAGAGAATTCACCTTTCTGTAGGAGCAACTTCCATGCTGCAGCCTACAAATAATCAATATTGCATATTCCTACAGGAAGATTGTACCTGCTCTCAGAGAGACCTTGGAGTGACCAATACCCTCCTCAGGGAACCTCAAGCTGCCTCACACCTACAGCCTCCCTGAACCAGACCAAGTATTGCCACTGCCATAACAGAGAAGTATTTTTCCCCAGAAACACCACTTGATGTTCATACAGTAACACCAATCAAATATCCTGTAAGGATATTCACACAAAAGAAGCCAAGACCAAGATGAACTGAGGAGTGTCATTGGAGGGGACAGAGGTAATCAAAGTTCTCAGCTGAATTTCCCCCTTTTTCCTGCACTTGTCTCAGTCATTCACCCAACCTGATTTCAGCTCTTCAGACACTTCCTACTGCAGAGCGACAAAACACAACCGAGTTTGGTTCTTATAACAAATGTTTTTTGCTGTTTCCTGCACTTCAGACACATTGAGGAAGTAAACAAAAACATCTGGACCTACTTCTTTGGGCTTCACTGAATCCAACTGCTCACTGATTTTTGACTTCACCATCAAGAGTGTAAATATAATCAGGCACAATTTAAAATGTTAATGCTTAAGTCTGGCCTTTTTGACCTCATTTTCTATGAAAACAGGGCTTCTGTGACTGCATTGCTGGCTCCTCCACTGGTGAGCCTTAGTTCCATCCTTTGGCTGCTTCCCACCCTGTACTCCAATATTTTATAAATCACTCGACAACAGCCAGAAGCTCCCATGGCAGCAGGGGTGTGGAGTACTGGGATGGACATCAGGGCCAGAGAGAAGGAATTCTATACTGTATAATTCTATACAATATATATTGTGTAATGGACACTGTATGTTTTGGAACAGGACTGTGGACACAGAGCAGAAATACGAGGCTACATTTCACTGCTAACAGAGTCTACTTTATTATTTCAGGTTAATTAGGGACATAGACATTTTCACATCAAGAATGCAGGAACAGAAGAGACCAAGATGATTTCTGGGGCAAGTCCAGAACAGCAGAGAGAAAGATGGAAGCTGTGGGATAGAGCTGTCGTCCCTCTGGAACAGTTTTCTTTTTGTGCAGCTCTCAGGGGGAAAATGACTTTGACATTCCTTCATCTTTGCTGCAGAACAAGAACTCGAGAACATCTGGGCAGGTAATGGGTACATGCTACTTCTCTCTGAGCAGTTAATAACACCTGCACTGCTGACACGGGCTGGGAGTCAAAGGTAACACCCCCAACGACAGAACATGGTGCGACTAATCCCCTTCCCTCCGCCGCGACACGGCCCCGACACCGCCTGCAAATGACAACCACCTGATGGAGTGACCCGACATCATTTAAACCAACCTTCCAAAATGGTGCTAGAGCAGTTTTTGCAGCCAAAGAAGTGATCTTAAAAGAGATTTCTGCTGATTTTAAATACTGCAGGTAATTGTTGGGGGGAGGAAGGGGGCAAAATTACACAGGGAAATGCGGCGTTAGCAAAGTCACTACGTCTGTCCCTGGGCCACCAGGCCTCAGTCCAGCTCCATCAACACCTGGCAGAGAAGAGAAATGAATGTGGTGACCACATTCCACACGCTTACCTCCCATCCAAAGTTTGTTTCCTTTAATGTGCTCCTCTGTACTGTCATATAGGGTCCAAATCTTTCCCCAACTTCAATCTTCTTTTTGGCCCAAATCCCTAGCCCTGCCCCTGGGATCGAAGATTCTCTGAGTTCAAAATCTGGTGGGATTGGAATGTCATCAGGAATGTAGACGGGAGCTTCATAAGGTGAGCCCTCCTTGGGAGTGAAGTCCTCACTGGTGGGAAAGGGTGACGGAGGTCCCACAGGAATGGGGGACATTATACTGTCCTCTGTCTCCTCCTCTGCACTTTCGCCAGCAAGGAGATCGGGGTCGGTCTCGTACATATTATTTACAATCTCGCTGTCACCTAAAAGGGGAAACAGCAGAACAAAACACACTGAAATACTCACGTGAACATTAGTTAATCTCCTCTCGGGACAAAGTTTCACAAAGCTGAGCTCACATGTTTGCAGGACAGAAAGACAAACCTCCCTTAACTCGGGTAGAGCTGAGGGAAGAACACTGCAGAATATTCAGTGCTATCTAAGGCTGGGATGAAGGGAATTGCAGCCTGACCTGTTCTATGGGATCAGGGCTCCTGGAGTGTTGGGCTTTCAATTTCAGAGAGAGGGAAGAAAACACAGAAGGGGTTGTTGAGGTTCCCTTTAACCATTTATTGCCTTAACTGGCTCAGAATATTTTGTAGAGGGGGAAAAAAATAAAAAAAATGAAGCTAAAATCCAAGCTAAGTCTGGCAAGAGCTGTTTGCCTGGTATTTGGGTTTCTTGGGTTCAGTGTGTCCTGTCACTGAAGCTGTGGCTGAGGAGACCTCCCAGCTACACCTGAGCAATGCACCTTTGCAGGGAAACAGAAGTATCACCACTTTGTGATCACAGAATCATGGAATGGTTTGGGTTGAAGGACCTTAAAGATCATCTCATTCTACCCACCACTGCCAAGGGCAGGGACAATTTCCACTGTCCCAGGTTGCTCCAACCCGGCCTTGGACACTTCCAGGGATGGGGCAGCCACAGCTTCTCTGGGAAACCTGTGCCAGGGCCTCCCCACCCTCACAGGGAGGGATTCCTTCCATATATCTAATCTAAACTTACTCTTTGTCAGTCTGGAGCCATTCCCCCTTGTCCTTGAGTGAAAACACTAGACAGAGGGCAATAAAATTTGGGGATTTTTCCAAGAGGAGTCAACTGCTAAGCAAGGACATTCATATGTAATGAAAATGGAGCTTTTTCATCCAAAAAGGAAAAAAAGGGGGGGAATGAAACATGAAGGGGAAAAGAAAAACACATTTGTCATACAATACAAGTAGTTGAAGTATTTTTGGGAGCAGCTTTGCCATCTCTCAATTAAACATGAGGCAGCATGACTGTGCTCTCAGTGCACAGTAGTTTCCACTATGATAACAAGCCCAACAACTGCCCCATTGTGGACCCTCCGACATGGGAGGGACTCCCACGGTGCATATTAATGTCTGACCCCTGATGTCATCGGGGGGAGCAGCACCCAACACAAATTACAGTTTGCACTGCAGCTCTGGCTGCCAAGGAGGAACCATCAGGGAAGAATAGCTGGAAAAGCACAGCCCAACCTAAGGTATATATAATTCATCCCTTCCATAACCTCAGAATGCACCTTCTGTCTGCAAGACACATCTCCTCCTCTATTTATTTCTTTTTTTTTTTTTTGTGCCTAATAAAGATTTTCCTGAGTTCATGCCTAAGAAACCTGGTGGCAGACTTGACTAAAGAGGAGGATTTTGATTCCTTTGCCAACATTTTTTTGCTCCAGCCTTGGAGAAGTACAGAGAACTGCCTGCTGCAGCTTACATGGGTTTCCTCTGCTAGAAAGTGCAGCCCTCCCTACTCAAACATGTCGCCAGAACTGAGCTTTCATGAGCATGAGATACTCCATCATCCTGAAAATACTTGTGGTTGCAGTAAATGTTTTCTCACCCAGTATTAGCAAGTCAAATTATTTTCTCCTCTATGATTAGCCTCTTCTGCACTTAAGAAACAGGAATTCCAACTGAGTTGAAAAGCAAAACTAGGTTTACTGGAGCATGACCTGCGAAAATTTCCAAAGTATTCAAGTAAAGCATAAAGACACCTCACTACTGAACACTGTAATTTAATTTCTTCTGTGGGACAATCAGGGTGGTTCTGATTAAAATAATTTTTTCCAGGGATTTGGGGCAAATCCAGCAGCTGGGATTCAGGTTTTTGTAACAGTTGGTTATTCTGCACTGCAGAACCTTCTAGATTGACCTCACTGCGTCTGTCCCATTTATCACCCTCAGTGCTCCTCTCAGCTTTGCTCCAGATGTAACACAACTGGTTAAAAATGAAAAATATATTAAAAAATGTAGAAAACACCTTGTTTTTCAGGAAAGAGCTCCATCACAAGTCAGCTGGCCCCGTGCACTGATGACAACCATGCTGTCCTACCTCTGGAATGTCTGCTGGTGTGAAAAGCAGGACAGACATACAACTTGACCTTATTGTTATTGTCATGAAACTAAAATTAGTCCCTCAAAGCTCACCAGCAAAGTGACTTGATAAAAAGACCCATTGAAAGGTTGTTTCCACAGATAATCAGATATGGGCATATGCTGAAAATCTGTGTGACACCAATGAGGGTCTTGCAACAATGAGAGCAATGGTTTAGTGTTGGTGAGAGACCTCATGAATACTCTATTTAGCAGCTGTAATGAAAAGGAAAGAAAGTCTGGTGTTAAAGGAAATTGTGGTAGGTGAAATATTGTGTTAGATTTTGGGTGGGTTTCTTGTATGTTTTGTATTGGTTTAAAAATAATAATAATAAATTATTATTATTTAATCCTGCTAAGAAAATACCTACTTATCTGAAACTAATGAGCATTTTCTACACTCACAGACATTACAAAGATCATCTTTCTTTGACTTCTTCACTGGGACCATTCACAGAACACACCAAGAATGAATTTATACTGGGCAAGCAGTGCCTGATCACCAGCACAATCTGCCTCGAGTTTCACTGTCCCTGAAATAAATCTACAACTGAGCCTGATCCCACATTCCTTCTGCCCTCAGAGCTCCCTCTGGGAGCAGTGGGAATACTGGGAGCAGGGAGCACTCTCAGCACTGTCCCAGCACTGGCTCTTGGCTGACACAGGGTGACTTTCCAGGCTCACATCTGGCAGAAAGCTCCAGAACGGGACATTCACAGCAAACAGCTCATCTTTACTCGTGCAAAAAACAGCACCAGGCTGAGTCCACAGTGGGGCCAGGTCAGAGGATGCTCCTGGGAAGCTGCTCTGTGTTAATCCAAGAGATGTGTGAAACCAGGAGAAGAATGAGAGGCACCCAGGGAACTCAGGCTTTGCCTCAGAACCTGGAACCTCCAGCCCAAGGAAAGAATCTGAGCAAAGAGCAGAAAATACAAATATTCACACAGAATTGTGACTTTGTTCCCAAGAGCGAAACCACACAGGGAGAGAAAAACAGATGCTTTTTCCTTAGGGATTAACTTATTGCTGAAAAGATTTTTTACTTCATTATTCAAACTTTGCAACTCATTCCTAACTGTGAGTTAGACACACATGCAGATATTAAAACCCCAGTGTTGTCTAGAACTATTTGCTTTGGGGCTGTTATCTTATAAAATATCATCAGGAAAATACCCATTAGGCCAGAGCTTCCCTGGAATTTGTTTCCATTATTTTTGCTCCACAGGAAGCGCAGTGGGTGACCTCAAACATCTTTTCTAACCCTAAAAAGGATGTCACCACCACCTTTACAACCCCATGGACATACTGAGGTTCCTGCAGTGTGGGATTTTCCTTCAGAGAAGAAAAACAAAAGTTTCCAGGTATAATGCCTTGTTAGAAAGAAGTTATGGAGTATTTGAGCATTTTGAGCAATGTATTGAGGGCCTTGGAGCAACCTGGCCTAGAGGAAGGTGTCCCTGCCCTGGTAGGGGTTGGAACAAGATGATCTTTAAGGTCCTTTCCAACCCAAACCACTCCATGATTATGTTTCACACCTTCAGAAAACAAGGCTTTCTACACTGTTAACTCCGGGATGACAGGGTTCTGCCTCTGTTTGCTGTGGATTCAGAATGTTTCATCACCAAATGTAAAATCGTTTTTCTGAACCATTCATAGACCAGAGGAGCTGGAATGGATCACCAGCATCACAGCCCAGTTCAGCCATGAGCACAAATATCCACATTAATCAAGGATGTGCTTAACTACTGCCAACGGCTCATGGGTTTCATCACCTCAGGGTATTTTCCTGCTCATTATTTTAACCCAACTCAGGTAAATTGTAAGAAATACCTGCCCTAACTCTGCCTTTCTCCTCTGGGAATTCTGCAGGAGCCTCACTCCTCTCTCCCACTCTGCCCTGCACATGGTGAGAGCTGCCAGCAGGGCTGCCCAGGACTTGGCAGACACATCTCTAAATCACAAAGGGCACTGGAAAGCCCCAAAGAACGCCCACCTCGAAGTGCCTTCAGCACAGAATGATCCCAGTGATCAGATTGCCACCTGATGGCCACAGCTGAAATACAATAGAAAATCCCAAATCCAGTCCCTGCTGGTCTCCATCTGCCTGGCCCTGGTTACAAAGCCTCATTCCACAGATTTCCAGCACCTTGCAGCCCAGGAACTGTTTTCTAGGATGCAGGAATTCTGCAGCACATTCTGCCAATGGCAGCAGCCCAAGAAGTCAAGGTGTTCCACACAATCCTCACTGAGACCCTTATCCAGGTGCTCTAGGAATGGTTTCCCACTCTGCTGGTGAAGGTGACCAGCTGTGGGCAAGGCAGATCACCTCAAAGGCACATTTGCCTCAAAGAAAAGAGGTATTTGCAACACACCAAAGACCTAAAATTCAGTGCAAGACCCTCTCTGGAAGCTTCTCTGAAATATGAGTTTCCTCCTGCCAGAAAGGACTCAAATTAGTGACAAAGCAACCATGGCAAGAGTTATTCCTCTTACATTAAGGATGAGACTGAAGCATTAAATGCTTCACAGCCATACAATTTTTTTTTCCTCCATCCATGGACAATATTAATTTAATTGCAGTGGCTGTAAGGAAAGGGCAGGAAACAATAAGTTATTTAAGTTTCTCAAGCCCATCACACAATTTTTTCCATTAATTGCAAGAACATTTCTCCTCCATCTAAGCTGTACTGGTATCTCCAGTATCTGCTGATGGATACTGGTCTGAAAGCAACACATTCAGCACCCAAAATGAACCTGCCCATGAGGAACTTCCTGGACACCCACGGGGACCAGGGCTCTGTGCAGTTCTTGGACTAGGGAGGATGCTCTGACAGGTTTTCCATACACCTCTAACTGCCTCAGGAGGCAAAATAAATTCTGCTTTAAATGACCATTCAGAAATGTCTTTTCTCTTTCATTCACTCACAAAACCCCCTTCATCTTCGCAAGTTTTACAGTTGAAAAAATTCTTGGGCAATAAAAATACAGGCAGGGAAGTGGTCACAAGTGGGAAGTGGTTTTGCCCCTGTGCCACGGTGCCAAAGGAATGTCACAGGGGCTGCTTTTACCTTTGAGAAATGGTACTGTGAACATAATCCTCTATTTCTTTTTTCAGTTTAATGGGCACTTCTGCTACAACATGCTGTGGTTTTGCCTATTTTTCTGAACATAGAGATACCCAGCCTGAAATAGTATTTTCCTTCCCTTTAGACTCCCCTTAAATCTTGGGTATTTAGTACCAGATGACAGTGACACATCAAGCACATAAGATTATTTCTCAGTGGTGTAGGCCTGGTTCTCCCTTAGATCATGTCCAAAGCTTTTCACAGCTCCCTGACTTGCTCATCTGAAAGCACCAAAAATGCTACAGTTAAAAGGAATTAGGGGCAATTAAAATGGGGCAAGTAAAAGGAATTAGGGACAGTCTGTCCAGGTGAGATCTGGTGTTTCACATCCCCTGTTCAAGATGGAACAGTCACACGGTTGCCACAGGATAATTCACAGGTCACTGGCTTTGTCCAACTGACAAAACAACAGCCAAATTCCACTGGAAAGGTGTGCACAGGAAATTCAGACCCTGCTTACACCAAATCATGGAATATTCAGTCAGGTCTGAGCTGATCCTGTAACAAACCCAGCTCCAGCAGACACCAAACTCCACTCAGCTTGTGGCTCTGTACCTTCTCCTCAAACACTGTAATTATATTTTACTTACACACTCCAGAGCATGGAATTTTGGGAATGCTCAGGAAGCAGGAGGATGCTGATGGTGCAGCCCTGATGGACCCTGTGCTCCAAACTCTGATGGCCAAGCTCCTGTGCTCCAGAATCACCACCCTGCCAGCCCCAAGCACTTCCACTTGCAGGGCTACTCATGGAAAATTTCATATAGAGTTGCCATTGAAACTAAGCCCCCAAAGAGACACAGTTTTAGCACATCCCTGTGTAAAATTTCAGACAAGCACAAGCTCTGTGCACTCCCAGCACAGGAACCTCCTGTGTCTGGGTCTGCCACCCAAAGTGTTTTAGGGAACTTCCCTGGATCTGCCTAATGCACAACTGCTGCAGAATCCATTAAAAAACAATTTAGTCCTGGAGAACACTCAGAACTGCAGAGACAGTGAGGAATGAGGCAGGAGGAGGAGACAGGATGAATGAAAAGGAAGAGGACCACGATAAAAACCAAACATTTGCAAAGGCAGCCCCTTTCCCGTGTTTACTTTGTATATTCATTTTTCAAGTTTCACATTCGTGCTCTGTTTTGTCTTAGCTGGAGCTACATCTCCCAAAGCAGCATCCAGTCCTTTTATTAAAAAGAAAGAGAAAGCAGATCCAAGGGAGCTGTAGGAGCAGATGACGACTGAGCACAGAGTTAATCGGGAGCGTTTTCCAATAAACATTCTAAAAGCAGTTGCTTCAGAACTTGGCTGCAAGAAGAACAGGTATTAAGGGTTTCAAGTGCCTTCGGTTTTAAGCAAAAAAATTAAGTGTTTTCTTTTATTAAGGGATTTCTGCTGGCAGAAATGAAGAATAAAGCTTGAAACAGTATTTCAGTGTGTTCCCTAATACGCATTTTCCTCTAGTAAAACCAGCAGGGAAAGTGTCCAAATTACTCTGTACTAAATGCCAGTATTATATTTCCAGTAAAAGTCTAGTTCAACCAGGCATCAAAAATACTTCCACGTAAGATTCTTTTAGAATCAAACTCTTCAGAGAATGTTGTGTCCGTAACTTCACCTGATCAATCTGTATCCACTCTTTTGTTTCATATTTGAATCCAAATTGACATTTCTACAAATTTTGCTATGTTAAAATATTAATTCAATGCTTGTTTGAATGCAGAGATAAAGTTCATTTTAAGCAAAAAAAAAATAAAATCTCTACTGTCTTATTATTAAAGACACTGGAAAAAAATTCACCTTTGGGATTTCTGTCTCTAAACTATTTACAACATAAAAGCTCCAATGAAGCATCACAAGAAATGTACAGTGTGTTACCAGAGTTGTAACAAACATTTGTGAGGAATCTATAGAAATAACACAACAGAAAAAAATTCTGGGAAGGGAGAGAGGAAAGCCTGAAGAAAAGCTCCACTTCGTAAAGAAAAACCACCGTTGCTTTCCAGCTTTCCTGCTTATTTTTGCTACAAAATCCCTCCCCTTTAGAAATCTATACAACTATAAAAATACTCTGATCCTACAGAAATTTCTTTGCTGGAAATGCAGCAAAGTGGAACTTTAAAAAATGCCCTCAAGAGAAATTCTCCGCTCAGAGAAATGTTACCTACTTAGAATAGACAAACAACTGCAGTTGGAGCAGCTCTCCAAAAACTACCAAGCGGTGCTGGATATTTCTCTCGGTCCTGGATGTCAAACCATAGAGGGAGAATAAAGCATTTGTGAGCCTCCAAAAGGAGCCCTCGCAATTGGAATTCACATCTTTGCCAAGCGAAGGCTTTTGGGCTGTTGTCACCGTCTCATTGTCATTCCACTCACTGTGGGTTCCCCAGGGTCCAGAACAGGAGTCCTGGCATTATTAACACAGCAGATTAATAGCAGCAGGGAGAGACATTCTCACAAACATGCTAAATATTAATATTAATCGATAACAATTTCTGGTTCCCAACGTGAGGTGCACAAACATAGCCCAGGCCTGCAGGAGAGGAGGGAGGGCAGAGCAGGGAAGGGACAGTGCCCACAGACCCTGGGAATGAAAGGGAATCAGTGAATCAATGCAGGACAGAGGACGGAGCCGTGAGGTGGGTGTCAAAAGCAGAGCTCTATTTTCAGAGGCACACAGGCACATTTTAATGCCACAATATAAGTTGGATTTTCCATCCCCAGCCAAAAAAATTCCAGGAAAGTTCACCAATTATATATCACAGGAGAAACAGCAGAGCTCTGCAAAAACAGGGGAAAAAAGCCTTCCTACTATTTTTACCGTGCTGAGTAAGACTGTATTCTGCAAACTGCATTTTTCTTAATACTTACAACACTACATAGATATTTTTTAAATGCAGATATGCCCAGATTTACCAAATATTTATATTTTTATTTCAAGCTATTTTCTACAACTTAATTTCCATTTCAAAGCAAAAAAAATCTGTAGAACTTGTTGCATTTTTCCTGTTTGATTAGCTCAGGTTTTTTAATTGAGTATTTGAAAGTCTTTGTCATTATGTCACACAGTTTTAAGTTACAAAGAGCAGAAGCAGAACACACAGTACTACCACCAAAGAGGCTCCCAAATGATCCACCCCACAATGTCTCCATTGCTTAAACCAAATCAAACCATTCCAGCTCATGATCTCTTAGCAGAGCACAAACCCCTCGGTCACTGAGCCGAGTCCTCCTCGAGGAGGTTTTTATTCAGAGACACATTTTTGCAGCAGCCTCAAACTTCAGTTTGGCCCAAAACTCTTTCTTCCAATCCTAGAAGTGAAGATCTGTGTGAAAACCCCTCTTTGCACAGAAGAGGCTGCCCGAGTTCTGCCCCAAACAGACACACAAAGGGCTGCAAACACTCTGTGCAGCTTTTATCTCTGGGGATTTTACACAACCATGGAGTGGCACACGGGGGGAACACGCACGTCCCTGGGCACGGGGGGCAGCCAAGGATGGGGCACAGGGGAGGACACAGCTCTGCACCACCCCTGAGCCCACCCCGGGGTGGTTCTGCCTCCAAGGACACTGAGAGCCCCGAGCTGGGCTGTCCCCAAAGCTCAGCTCAGCCCCTGTGGGGCAGGAGGGGCTGATGGCTCTGACTCCAGGTGTGACATCCCAGCCAGCTCACACTGCTGGGCTGGGGCCACAGCCCTGCTTTGCCTCTCATGGAATGTACCCCGGCTTCCAGCACTCCCACACATCCCCAGCACATCTCCAGGGCCCACCAAGCCTGATGGGGGCCCTGGCACCACAGTGGGAGTCACAAGTTGTGTTTTCTCAGTGTCCTGGGCACCTCGAGAGCCCTGTGACCACATTGCTCATCTTTTCTTCACAACCACCCAAAGCAGGAATTACCAACTGCTTTTTTTTTTTTTAACCAGTAATTGCCCACAAAGTGATGATGCAGATTTGTAAAGGGAAAACCATGACAACCAAACAATACAACAGCAACCAAACCTCAAACGTGCACCTGACCTTGGTGGCCCAGACACCTCTAACTGCATCCATCCAGTTCTATCCATCCAGTCAACTGCCAGCTCATGTTTAACCTGTCACTTTTCAAACATGCAAATAAGGAAAATCCAGAAACAGCTGACTTAGATGTCTACCAAGTATTTCCCACCACTGGGCTGAGGAATCTGGTTACTGATGTTTTGGAACCAAAACTCGACCCATTTCCCGGGCCACCCCTTTTCTCCAGCCACCATGCTCTGGTGATTGCAGAAATGTTTGACTACTGGGGAAAAATAATTTAATGGGGCAATTAAGAAACAACTTCTTTTAATTCTGTTCTCTGCAGAGATCTCTCTATTTTTCCTCAAAATGTTCCCTATCCCAGTTTCAATAAATGTTTGCATTGGGAGCACCTTTGCAGAGCTGCTCTTTGGGGCACTTTTTCTCCTGATCACTTAAGTGCTCTTTTCTCCATAAGAAAAAGAAAAGAACTCAACAAAGAACAGAGCATATGTTTAATTCCAGTGCTTTTTTCCCACTAAAGTCTATTTACAAATCACTTTGGATGGAGAAAGTGCTCCTGGAATCTGTTTGCAAAATATAGGAGAGGAAAGACGGGAGGTTCAACAAATGACAGTGGGATGTCACACTCCATGTAATCCTTTCCCAACACTGTGTGAACAAACACTGTAACACAGGTGGGTTTCCTGAGTGAATCCCATCAGCTCCAGTGGCAGTTTGCCCATTGCCAGAGAACTCTGTGGTAGTTTTGACCCATTCAGTTCAGTCACTTCCCAATGTTCTATTCTCCTGGTTTAGCCTGACAGATCCATTAATACTAATTTTAAGCTGATTTCATCAGATTCTGTTTTAAGTCAGAACCTGGGAAGTTGTGGAATCAGGAGGATTTGGGGTGTTTGCAGGACAACCATCCACGTCCCAGCAGAGTGACACTGTCCTGCTTCCCTCTCCCCTCTCCAGAGCAATCTTGGGTGTTGCACCCACCACCTGGCCCTATTTAAAGCCACTACATTATTCTAAAAAGGATTATTTATACTAAAAACACTCCTGGGACTACTGTATTTGTATTTCAGGGTTGCTGCATCCCCTATTTCCTCACTGCTCTCAGATGGCCCGAGGCAGAGCGGGTGAAATGACTTGCGATGCCACTGTAATTTTTATCAAGGCTTGTTCCTGGTAAAAAGCCTCTTTGTTTCAAAGAAATGTGATTTGGCCTTTTTCCTCCTCTGCTCTATTCCTTGGTTAATATACCACTTCCACTTGCCCTGGGGCTAAGAAAGGTATTCCATGGAATTGGTCAAATCTCACTGTTTTTCTTCTAAATCACAACTGGCTTTTTTTCCTCGACCCTTGCTAAGCACTATCTAAGCTGACAGTCTGAACTGGAGATTTTATTTGTGCCTTAACTCTTCAGCTCCTGGATTTTAACAGTCACATGGGCACGTTAAAGAGATGCATGTCAGGGCTGGTCAATCTGCTCCTGCAAAGGAGGTGACAGTGATTAAGGGCAAGGCAGGAGGAGAAGCTCTGGCTCATGTGATTCACTCTATGAGGCAGATTTGGCCATTTCTGAGAAGGTATATTCAGCCAGGTATTCATTTACTAGAAATTTGAAAATGCCAGTGGACCTTTATTAAGTTATTAAGGTGAAATTAAGAGTTTTCAAAGTTTTTTTCAAGAGACAGGCTCTTTGTTTCTTATCTGCCACGAAGAATTTGGTTTTAAACACAGTAACGTTTAACCCAGATCCGGGATTGCTTAATCAAGTTTTAATTTATTCTGTCTCATTGAAAAATAGGGTGGATTTTCCTATGAATATTTGCCAAGTCCAGTGTCCAAGTGCACTAATAAAATATGCTTCGAAAGCAGAAGCTGCAGCAGGGTGCTGTTTGTTAATCTGTATTTATACAACCCCCCTGGCCTCTAATAGAGTGTATAATTCTAAACAAGGTGTTCCAGTATTTTTTAAGACATCTCTAAATTGGTCCTGTTTGTAATCCAGTCCTCATTTCCCATCACTTCCACACACAGTTGAGAGCACCAGGAAAAAACATTTCACCTCAAAGGAAAACAATATACTTGGAAAATGAATCAATATCCAAAATCTTACTACGTTTTTGCATAGGACATGGGATGTAACACCCTAATGGGATCTTCAGCAGTCAAAACCCACCAATACTTTGCTTAGTCTTTAGTCTGAAAGAACATCTCCCTCCCAATTACCTAACAATTAATAACCCCCAAATGAAGCAAGTTTTCACTGTTGTTCTGCAATTCAAACACAGTTCTAAACTGTGCTACCAATAAAATTATACCCACACAAAGTGGATTAAAATCACCAGAAGGCATCCTGCTTTCCTGTGGGCCATTTTCTTAGGTGCCACAAATACGTTCACATGAAAATTAAATGCAGACAGGAAAATTAGTTCATTAAGGGAAACACAGCCCAAAAGTATCAAAGGCTTTACTTCTCCCAAAACAGCATCAACACCTTGATGTGGAAAGCAATGAATTTTAAACTAGTACAAATACATCTCCTCATGTTCACCGTGAAAGTCTCTGTCAGAGCATCTGTGCAGAACTGCAGCATTCCAGGCAGCCCTGCAACAGCCCATCCCAAGAGATGAAGCTGCAGGATCACTGCTGTGCCCTGTCTGCAATGGGAACCTGCTGGGTTCCCTCCAGCAGTGCACCAGGGCTTTGCTTTGTTTGTTTGTCTTAAAGCTTCCCCGTGTTTTCCTTCTCTAATCCCTCTGTTTTTCTGCTCCCTCCAAAGCCAAATATATGGCAACTCACAGGTCTCTCGTGGGTCAAGTGGTATTTTCCTTCATATACCTGACTTTAGGCTGGTGAAGTTTCTCAAAGATTTCACACACATATTTGATAAAACAAGTGAGGCCTCAGAACAGGGATGTTTGACTTTTGTTTTCTACTCAATCCTAGAATTTTCATTGGACCCCTGATTTTCTGAGTTACCTGCTCTAGGGATTGCAGCTCTAAAAGTGATCACCTCACTAATGGGACCCAACATTTCTCATCAGCACACACAGAACCAAAAGTCCTCACAAAACCATCCCAAACTCTTCTGTGATCACCTGTGAGCCAAAGCTAACAGGGAATGAAATACCAGCTCAGGCTGTAGCATCCCAAAATTCTGCTGACTGCTTCGAGGATGCTGCCCCTGCCAAACCAGTCCCTCCTCTCCCGCCCATTCTCCAGCTTGGCCTCAAACCCATCAGGCACAAGACCAACCTCTGCCACAGGACCACTCCATGCCGAGGATTGATGTCAACAATTCTCTGAGTCCTGCTGGAACTGGAGGCTGGATTGGGCAAGGAATCGACAGGAAGGCAGAAACCAGCCTGCCCTGGGCAAGCACAGAGGTGGCTTTGCCAAAGTTCTGTGCCCAGGAGCAGCTGGAGCACTCCAGGCATATCCTCGAAAGAATGAAGGGAGGGATCCATTACCTATTAATATTGAACATTCACCCCACTACACCAGGCCAAAGCTCTTTTTTTCTGTCTCCTCTTCCTCCCAGTGCAAACACAGACACAAACTCTCCAAAAGCCTCTGTTCATCCGAGCAAACCCCTCCGGAACCCAAACAAAAGCCCCACCAACACTTGCCACATCCCATCACAACCGTAATAAAGATGTTTATAGTTTTAACCATCAAATAAAGTGCTTAATTCCACCGAGCTTGTCCCCTCCACTCAGTCACTCCACGGCTTCATTTAGCAGGCCAGCGGTAAAAAAAATTCATTAATTTTTATTAACAGGGAGAGCCATTTGTTCCCTGTGACAATATTTGACTTGTCGAAATGATTTTCACCTCTGCCATGAGGTGCGCGCTCCCCACATACATCACCCGATTACTCCGGGAGCGGCCAGAGTTGCAGTCATTAGCCAGTGAATTAACGACAATCCACAGCGCTATTAATCACGCTGACAAAAGCGTTGGCTTGCTGCTGACCCGAGCACGGCTCTGGGACACGAGCACAGGCAAGGAGAGCACAGCCACAGGGCCAGGGAAGAAAGGAATTCTTTTTTTTCTCTCTCTTTTTTTTTTTTTCTCCCTAAGAGCTGCTGAGGCAGGAAAAGAGGGAGAGGGAAAGAGAAATGAGACAGTAACGGTGGAGCAGAAACTAAAGGCAGCTGAGGGCTACAAGATAAGGTTTTGGGTGAGAATACCTACCACTGACCCTGCCATCCCCCCTGCAACTTCCAAGTGGGAGAGATGGCAGGAATTCAATCTCAAATCAGCAGCACTTTGCTGGGGCTAGTTCTGGAATTTCTTGGAAACACAGTTGGCTTGATCAAAGTGTCTTCCCCAAGGCCTCTCCCTTCTCCTCCCAAAAATTTCAAGTATCACAGAGCCATTGAGGTTGGAAAAGACCTCTGAGATGATCAAGCCCAAGCTGTGACCAATCCCCGCCTTGTTGACTAGACCAGAGCTCTGAGTGCCATGTCCAGTTGTTCCTCCAGGGATGGGCACTCCAACCCTCCCTGGGCAGCCCCTTCCAAGGCCTGACCACCTTTTCCACGAAGAAATTCCTCCTGGTGTCCAACCTAAGCCTCCCCTGGTGCTGCTTGAGGTCTTTTCCTCTCTTCCTGAGAATAAACAGGGAACTGAAGGGATCCTTAATAACAGTCTCTGGGCACTGTTGGGTTCCAGTCCCAGAGCACTGGGACACTCTGGGATCCCTGGGAAGAAGCTGTCAGAGAACACACGGTGCTCCCTGGCACAGAGTCCTGATTGTTTTGCTGCAGTGTGGCTTCTAATTTCAAGTTTTTGAACACTGTGCAAAATATTTAGAAAAGAAACAAACCAAACCCAACTTTGCAATACTTTGAAAATGAAATCCTTTTTCAGTAGCACTGTCTTTGTGCTCTCTAGGACAGTGCTGGTGCAATACACAAAAATACACAGATTTTACTGCAATTTTAAATTGGAAACTCAGCAGAAACAGTCAAGAAAAGAAATATGAAGAAATGCAGCTCTGCACAAATGCACGAGCAAGGAGACTCACACACCCTTTGTGACAGTGGAAGGACAGGGCAAAGAATGAATCTTTGCAAGAGTGAATGTTCCTGCTGTACTGGACAATCCATGGCATGGAAAGCACATTCCTTCAGCCTTGCCCTGTCCCATCAGTCCCTTACTCCCACCACTGCAATTCCAACAGTGAGACCATTGAACGTTGAGAAGATGATAAAAACATGGTGAGAATTCCAAAAATCCCTTTCGAAACTTTTTACTGCCTTTTTTTTTGTCCCCATTCATGACCTAATAAGGGATTTAACGAAGGATTTTCAGAAGTGCTCAGTGGATTCTTCCCCTCAGTTGTGAAAGCACACACAGCCAAGTGCTGTAAGAGATGGCCATTCTCTCTTCAAAGACAGATACCTGTTTTCTCCAAGAAAAATCTCTTAAAAATCAAACAGAGATAAAGAACCTATCACTGATTGAAGGTAATTTATTTTTTAAAAAAAGAACTTCTGGTAATAACTCCCAACAACGCAGGACTGTAACACAGCCTCAGCTTTTGGGGTGTTTGTGGTGATTTACAACCTCTAACAGACTTTAGGTCTCCACTACAACCCACCATCTCCTAATCAATTCTCTGCACTCTCCGTTCCCTCTTGCCCTAAACCCCTTTCTTTTTTTTTAAAAAAAAAAAAAAAAGTATTCTTAAAAGCAGCAGAACTGCTACTAACCAGGTTGATGCTGTTTCACTCTTACCACACAGAAGAGTTTTAGAACCTGTTTCTTGTTACTCCCTTTCACCGATTGAATTCTCCCTTTGCAGCGAGGAATGTCGTAAGGAAAGCCAGGCTCGGAAATCCATGATTTCCTGCCAGTTAATTCATTTCAGCAAAACAGGAGGCAAGGTGATATTGCTGGTTAATGTTGCAAGCCCTCTCCAGTCCTGACCAGGGGCTCTAAGGGGTCCCATCTGCTCCCTTTTCCCCACACTCCTGACAGCACCAAGTACCACCTTGTGCCAATTTAAGCTCTTCCACCCCGAAGCCACTTTGTCGCATTTACAACTTTCATGAATTTAAACATCAAAGCAGGAACAAGAACCAGTCTAGGTGCAAACCACTGGTCCTACCACAGGGTGCTCACCCACCTGGGGTGTCAGAGGTTCCCATGGCCTCCCTCACAGCACAAGTAACTCCCTTTCATTGAAGATCTCAGGTTTGATGCAAAAACAGCATTAATGATAAAAAGCAGCATTCTGCTTAGAATTTGTGCTGCACAGATGCCTGTCTGGAGTCACAGAGCCATGGAATGGCCTGGGTTGGAAGGGGCCTTAAAGATCATCTCTTTCCACCCCCTGCCCTGGGCAGGGACACCTTTCACTGTCCCAGGTTGCTCCAACCTGGCCTTGGACCCTCCCAGGGATGGGGCAGCCACAGCTTCTCTGGGCAGCAGTTGACAGTAGCAGTATTTAATTCCAAATAAAATGCAAATTTTCAGTGTTATGTTTTCAGTGCATTTGCATCACTTCCTGAAAAATCAACAGTGAAAAATAACAGGCATTTAGACACCTGGTTAACAGCAGAAGAATTTTTCCTCTTAAAAAGAAAGCTTTAAGCTCCCTTTGCTAACAGTTAATATATCAAACACTGTGGGACAATTGCTGGCCAGCAGAAGCAAAATGTAAAAATATTTTTATCTTAAATATTTTTCTTAATAATACCTTCAAAGGCAGAAAAATGACTTGTTGAACTGCAGTCGACTGCTCGTGCTGTGGCCTGGCAAAGGGAAGAGAAGACCTTGATTCTGGTGTGTTACTGGGCAGGCTGGAATGTGGGTTATTTTGCCCTGGTGTAGGGCCCAGCAGAAGTATTTCTAGAAGGAGTAACACAGAAGGAAGATCCATGTGTAGAGATGTCACCAGGGATGAAACAATTGTACCAAGTTTTACATTAAATCCTTCTGGATTTACCTATCAAGCTGAATATGAACTGTTCATAATAATAACTGTTCAGCCATGGGCTGAAAAGGTGATGGAACAGAGTGGAACCAGCAGTTGTCAAATGGGAAAATTAATTTTATTTCATTCCTCAGGCCACTAATCTCCTTCCTGTGAGTGAGATCAGGATATCCAATGTAGGATCACTGAGGAATATAAAGATAAACAAATAAAATAACAATTTCAATTGAACTCAAGACTTTTCCAACCAATTCCTGAATACAGTCCTTGCTACGGTGGAACATGATTTTTTAAAATTCCTTTTTAAAGCNCCCTTGCTACAGTGGAACATGATTTTTTTAAAGCAAAAAAATAATAATTAAAAAGCTCAGTGCATCCTAAATAACAGCAGATTTTTTTCAACATTTTTAATTAACTGAAAATAATAATAATTTTAAAAAGTTAAGATCAATTCACAGTGGAATCTGTTTTTATACATCTGGGATCCCTTAGTCTTTTCGTGCTTTTTCTTTTCTGTTTTTAAAATCAGGTCATTTCAGGTCAGAGCTCAATTTTTTAGCTTTTTTGAAATAAAACACCACAAAAAACATTAAAGTCTGGACATTTTCATAATTTTCCATTTTCTGATTGAAGCTGCTTTCCAAATTCTACCTCCAATATTTTTTTCTCCTTTTATGAAACAATTATCTGTTCGAAAAACACACAACACTAATTAAACCTGGACAGACACTGCACAGAGCTGGCAATTCATGACTCACATCATCTCTTCTGGAATTTTAAGACTCCTCAAGGCATTTAAATATGGGCAGAGGATGAATCTGAACTGGTCACCCCAGTTGTCCCCATCAGGTTCCTGTCAAGGCTGCCCTTGGTCAACACAGGGATCACAGCAAGGGAAATCTGGCACTTCATGTTTTTTCCGTGCCACTTTCTGGCTGCTTTATTTCTCCTTGTGAAATGCCTGGTGAACAAAAACATCCCATGTTTCACAGACTTTTCAACTTAGGGTCTTCAGCCCCACATATTTTTCATATTACTCATATTCCCCTGCTTGAGTTAAACTCAAACAGGCCTGGAACAACTTCATTAACATAAAACCACATGATAATAGGAAACAGAGCCTTTTAATGGTTTATTTTCTTATTATCTTGTGATATATTTCATCTTCTCCCCCTTCCCAGAGCGCTACTACATTGTGTTTTCACTCTGCTGCCTGGGTCTGGCTGAGCCCAGCCAAGTAGCCAGCACTGGTCACACATCCAGCACCACATCCCAGCAACTCCAGGGGCTTTTCAGTTCATGGCATCACAAACACCAGGTCACTACCTTGGGATTTTTATTAAGCCCTGAACACCTTCCATTGCTGGGCAGCACTGGTGGTGAAGGATCTTGAGGTGAAGTCGGTGCAAACACAGCCTGGGCGCTGCTGAGGGAGAGCAGAGGGGCAAAAATCCTCCTCTTCACCTTCCCCTGGTAAGGAAACCCCCTCCTACAAACTGAGCCCATTCTTTCAGCTCCTTCCAACCACATCCTGGCAGCTCAGCAGCTTGGACAAGGACACTGGTGGAGCCCAGTGTGGGATCAAACTCTCCAGTTTGGTATCAGTAAAAGGTATAAAATGGCTTGTGTTTAGTTTTAAATTAATATATTTAACACTGTGTTCTATCCTGACATAACCCAAATAACCCCTGCATAGTGTCACATATCATAATGAGGGAAAAAAAAAAAAAAAGAGTCATTTCCCCTCTAAATTTGGTAAGAATTCCTAGGCTGAGATGCTCAGGGAATATGGCAAGGGAAGCTCTTTTGCAATAACACATTTTTTGTCCCAAGACCACAATTTCAAAATTCAGGAGTTGCAACATTTTTTATGAAGGTTAAAGGAACCTCAGCTCCATGAGAAATTGCATCTGGTTCAGGATGGCTCTTCTAACCTATTCCAGTCATTCTTTTAATATTGAATAAATAAATCTTTAAGGGATTTCTACTTTAAAATATTTGCTTTATTTCCCTTCCTTTTTAAACATGTCTTAAAGAGCTTTCACTGCAGCTTAAATGCTAAACAATCGCTACAACTTCTTTATATTTTGTCCACAATAACTTAAACCCTAATTAATCAAAAAACTCAAGGTAAGTGTATTATGTCTGACTATAAAGTACATTAACTTGGTATTCATTGACTATATTTACTCTGTTGCTTGAGAGGCTCAGTAACAGCCTTAGACTCGTCTCTAAAAAGCAATGGCAATTCCTAGGATTCCCATTCTATCATAGCTCAAAGTAGGCTCTCAGAATAAATGGGAGATGGAAATCAGTGAGATATATTAGCACCAGTCCATATTTTTCATTTCCCTCTGTCTCTGCTTCCAAAAGAATATTGGTGATGAATTTGCAAATGGTTCTGGATGGTGACAGAGTTTTTTCCCCTTCATTATTTATCCCCCCCACTGAACACCTCGATTGGGGATTACAGTGACAAATGCATGAATAAAAGGCAAAGACAATATTTGAGCACCGTGGTGTAAATCTCCTTTTACGCATTATTAATTTAAAGAAATCCATTATCCCATCGAGCTTTGAGGGGAAGACAAGGTTACATAAGAACTGTTCAAGGCAGCTGGGGGTCACTCGAAGACAGAGCCCTACTGCCACCACCCAGTGATGCTCAGGCTCTTCTGGGAAATCTGCTTTTCTTTCATATCCTTTCTCTTAATTTCTTTTTTCACTTTGATTTAACAGAGGTTGCCAACAGCCTGGATGAATCCTGCCCACCTCAGACTGGGCAGAGAGGTAACCAGAGTGCCTCAAACACGGATTATTCATGGAAGGAACCACAAATCAAGGGTGAGAGAAGAATAAACCCCCTTTGCTGCGTGTTCACTGACTCACTGGCATTGCCAGGGAAGGGTGAGTGGAGATGGGAGGGAAAGGAGGGAGAAATTAGCACTTGCTGAAGAAGGGTTTTCTCTGTTGTGGACCTTTAATTCACCATGACCTGGACAAGGGCCCAAACTTGTATCTCATGGGCCACCCACAAGCTGTGAGGTAGCAAAACACTTGGTTCTACTCTGCCCAGGCTTCGAGCCTTCCACACATCCTTCCTCCAAAGCCTTTGAAACAAATGAATAAAAAAAATTCCTCATTCTCCCCTTTTTCCCCTTTTCTTCTCCTGAAGACAGGATTAAATCCTGGGCAACATCCTCTAACCCTGAGCTGAGCAGGGCTCTGCAGAGTCTCACTCTCCACCCCTCCTCGGCGTAGGAAGGGGAGGAAATGCTGCTCCTATCGAGAGGAAGGAAATAGGAAAACAGATGGAAAGTACTCAGAACTGGAACAAGTGCTTTCTAAACAATACAACAGGTCCCTTTTACTCCAAAATAACAGAACCCTTCTGTGGAAATCTCTATACAATCAGGCCATCGACAACAAAGATAACGGGGAAATAATTCTGTGAACCTGCACCGAGCGCCCGTTTTGTGAGAGGCTCTAATCACCAGGCACCATCTCCATCCCGCTCCCATCAGGCAAACCCCAGCCTTTGATTTCACTTGATTTATTTATTTTTTAAACCTTGCAACAAAAGAGCTGGGACTAAAATACCCACAGCTTACACCTACCAGTCGTGTAAAAACACCCACCACCCATGGGCAGGGATTTATCCCCAGCTCAGCCCTTGTGCTGTGATTGACCAGATTGTTTCATCTGCTCAACAAATCTACTCTGGCCTTGTGCTTTTTCACTGAGTCTTCTGAGAGATTCTGTGTTGCTCTGGTTAAGCTCAGTCCTAAGATTTCACTGGGATTCTCTCTCCATGTGCTTAAAGGATGACAAGAGCCTAAGGAAGAGCAGCACTGTATCTATATATATGCACATTTATATATTAATATATCCCTTCTGAGTACACAACAGTTCTGATTCTGATGGCACAGCTCTAACAAATCCAAATAAACACATAAAAGGAATAAGATCAAACATGAATCTTCTCAAAAGCCTGATAAGGACTAAATTCTGACTTGATCTCCTTGTTCACTCAGCAGTATTGGTAATGTCTCCCAGTCATAAATATTTGAACTAAATTCTAGGAAAATAGTTAAAATGGGGGGGTCTTTTAGCCTATACATTATGAAGTACAATGAATTCCATTCCTCCATGGCTGAACAGACACTGGGAAAAAAATAGTTGTTAAAGACACTTTTTTAAGCTTTCAAGACTGATTTAAAATGTCTCAATATCTGCTACCCCTTGGAAACACCCAAAATGAAATGCTTGTGTGGAACTTGGGTACTTGCAGCTTTCTGAAAAATTGGGTTTCTTTAAGATGTTCAGTATTGGAAACTTAAGCTCACTAGTTCTCTTTCAAAATGCAAACTATGGTTCATTGATTTCTTCCCTTCTGAACTGAGGAACTCAGTCAAGGGGGTTGAAAATAAGATACTTAATAGTAATTTTAAACCCCTAATTTGTTTGCCCTCCCCCAAGCTCCCCATACCCTCACAATAAATCCTTTGAAAAACTGGAAATGCTTTAGTGAAAAGACTGATGGGAAACGTTAAAAAATATCAGGCAAGAAACATCAAGTTATCTCTGTTATTTTAGGCAAAACTTGTTTCCTGCTTTTTTCCCTTCAGACTCACTTCGAGTCTGATGCAGAGCTTGGGGCTTCAAACTGTTCTGTCCATCCACGGGGGGTCCCTCATTTGTGGTTGGCTGGGGTACAAACCCCCTCCTGTAGCCCCTCACCTGCACAGAGCCCAGTAACCACAGTGAGTGGCTCCAGTTTAGCCCAGCAGCACATTCCTTGGCTGCTGGAATGGCCACAGGTCCAGGCAGGGCTGTGGCTCCAGCGCTGCAGGAGCAGGAAGGGCCACGGAAGGAACTCGCAGGATTTTCTCATCTCTGGGACAGGGGACACCTTGTGTGAAGATTTCTCCTCTGCAGGGACTGCAGCTCTGAAGACATTAATATTTCATAAAATACAACACCTGAAAGCTCACAGTGTCACTCCCCACGTCACCAAGGTCTGAAAAACCGCCACAGGAACTATCACAAGATACTAAAATTTATGTGAAAGTCACGGAAATACTTCCACAACCACTCAGCAAAGCCCATGAAAAGGGTCATTATTGCACCTCAGTGATCCTGTCCTAATAAAAGAGAAATTAGTGTGTTTAATAACAGTGCATAATGAAGACTGTAGAATAAAGCAGGGGATAATTTGTCAGTGATTAGAAGGTCGAGGGGTCAATTTAGGAACAACTGAGTGGCTTCACCTGAGGGAGCCACGTCTGGAATGGGAGAAAGCCCCTCCTTTGTCCCAGTTATCTCACCGTGGTCCATTATCAAAACAGAGGTGGAACTTATCAGTCACGAGGGACACAGAGCCAGGTAACTGCAAAGTCCATGGACAGACCCTGCCATTCCCACGGTCTCTTTGACATGTTTAGAAAACTAAGACTTATTTTTCCCCAATGCAAATATTTCTCCCTGTTTTTTCTTTCAAAAGGCACACTGCACTTTCATCACAAATTTTATGACATTACATCACTTCTGTAGGAATATTTTTCATCACAATCACCACAAATGGGAGAGTCTGCAGAAATAACAACGTTTTTGCTGAATCTGGTTAGTAATCCCAGCACCATTTACTGCTGATCCCTTCCTGAATAACTCCAGATCTATTTACACAAGGCCATGCTGGTCTCACTGCTCAAGAAACCCCTCAAAAACCACTTCTTGAGATCCCAGAAAGGTGAATTATTGCCTGCCTAAATTCTGTATTTTTCTGTACAGATTTGCTGGTATCACTTAAAAGAGACACACTCCCCACACTGTGCTGGTGTTGGTGACATTCTCAGCTGTAACCAGGGAGGAAAATCCAGAGCATGAACTGCAGGTTCATGAGATTTCTGGGTGCCTTGAGTGTGTTTGCAGATACATTTTAGGGGCCAGGTTCTGTCTGCACTCAGCCCAATTCCAACTACAGCTTGTGTGTGTAGTACTGTCATTTGTACAGGCAAATACATAGAAATTTATTAGTGTCATTTATTCCCTTCCTTTCTAACAAATTAAAGAAGGTTAAATACGTTAGCAACTATTTTCAGTGCACATGTGCACACAGAGAATCAGGGAAAGCATCTCTGTTTCATAAGCTCAGGTTCCACTCTGAGTCAAGGGACAGAAAACTCACTGAATTTGAATTGATAATAACACTGTGACTTGAGCTCCAAGGAATTCCCTCTCCCCACAACCAACTTTTTTTTTTTCTTTTTCCCTTTTTGGTTAAAATAATTAAATTGGATGAGGCAAGATACCTGATCAGTTAACTTTTCCATTCCTCCATTTCCAATGAAATAAAATCTAGCAACAAGTTTTTGCAAAAGATTGTGTTCTGTGCCAGTGGGTCAGTGGCCAATTTAACCATAACAAATAATAGTCTAGTCTTTCAAAGTTTCAACTCTTTTTTCTTTGAAGGGAATAAGGAACCCGAGTGCTGGAGGACAGTTTGGGTTTCCTCTGCAGCCTGTCCCTGCCAAGTGGTGAGGGCTGTTCCCCTCTGGCTGCTGAGCACATCTCCCTGGGAACATCTGCAGCTTCAGACAAGCAACTGGGGGCAAATCTGCTCTGCAATGATGTCATTTCACATCAGCACAGAATTCAGGGGACATCCAGATTTGGAGCAGCTTCCCCAGCTTTGCTGTTTGGGCTCTGCACCTTCAATGGCTCTGGTTGAGAAGGAGTTAAAATATTTCAGTTCTGAGTTAAGGAACAGTAAAAGTTGTAGTCCAGAGACACTTTTTTCCTCTTTCCGATGGTGATTGGCTTCCCCTGCACCTCTTTTGTTTTGAGAATTTTGGAGTATGCAGACTTGTGTAATGCAGAGATTGCTTCCAATTTAATTTAGTTGTTTTGTCTTTTATCATAATGGAAACGAGCACAGGATCCTTCCCAGGCTTTCTGCCATGTGAGAGGAGGCAGAGTTTACCCTTGTGGCTCCCCAGAATGATGGGGGAGGAAGAACAGGGGGAGAAGGATTAAGTAAGAAGATAATGGAGGGTCCTACAGCAACTTCTGCATGGCCAGCAAACCCCAAACTGCTCGTGGAGTCTCTGAACCCACATTTGCCCAAGCACCACACACAACCTGCTGGATGTCATCCCCTAATAATCTGGAAGAGCCCTTGAGCCCTTGCCAGGTTTAGTTGTTGGAGTTTTTTAAGGGAGAAATTCTTTATTTCAGGAAGAAATCCTCCCCTGTGAGGGTGGGGAGGTCCTGGCAGAGGTTGCCCAGAGAAGCTGTGGCTGCCCCATCCCTGGGAGTGTCCAAGGAAACCTGGGATAGTGGAAGGTGTCCCTGCCCATGGCAGGGGGTGGAATGAGATGGGCTTTAATGTCCCTTCCAACCCAAACCATTTTGTGATTCTAGGATTCCTGGATAGGAGCCCACCAATGAGAGACCCAGTGAGTAGGTCCTCTGCTTTCAGATCCAAAATCCACTGTGGGTTCAGAGGGGTGGAGTTATTCACTACAAACTTTGCCCCTATTTCTAACAGATTGTGATTTCTCTGGATGTGTTTGATATTTTGAGCATGTGCTAAATGGTTGGAACAATCACACTCAGTGCACTGGTTTCTGAAATAGTAGAGTCTCACTGAATTATGGTACCAACATGGCAAGAGACATTTGTTCATGTACCAGATAAATTCAAACCCCTGCTCCTCCTTCCCTTGGCCAAACCTTTCAGCCATTTGCTGGAAACCCCTGCAAGATGCCAAGTTTCTGATTACTGTGTTAAACTCTCCTCCAAACATGATTCAGCAAGACTCAGCCTGCACCCCTGGAAATGCAAGAGCACTTCTACGACAGGGTTAAAGGGGTGGAGAGGCAAGAGGAAGAAACCGAAACACAGCACAACACAAACAGAGCCAAACCCTTCCAAGGTATTTGTCCACCTGCTTGGACTGCACAGGACTGTGGCAAAGCAAACAAAAGCTCTGTGCTATCAGCAGATAGCACAGTTCATGGTTAACTTCAAGTAGCACAGAACACACCTCTTCAGAAACAGCAGCAGCTCAAACAGCTTCAGAGAAAATTGAAAACCCACATACCCACCACCTTCAAAAGGGTGGACATCCCTGGCTTCCAAAAATCTAACCCCAAAGTGCATGAGATCATTGCTGCTGTGCTTACACACCAACATGACAACCGGGAAAACCAGAAATATTCTGTAATCCCCACCAAGCAGCACTTTTCAGGTGGCTCATTATCACTACATTAAGCCCAGAAACCCCAGTAGATTCTTTCTGGCCTCTGGGGGAGGTTGTGAGCTGGGCCATGTCCAGCCTCTCACCCATCAACTCCCCCAAATCCTTCTCCCAGGGCTGCTCCATCTGTTCATCCCCAGCCTGGATTGATCCCAGAGGGCACCTGGCAGCACAGACAATCACAGTAAAGACAGTACTTACAGGCACAACATTCCTTAGATCATCTTGACATCAGTGACATACAGGTGTTAGAAACTCCTCCACTGGGTATTAATATTGTGGGTTCACCCCTTTGCTGTGGAACACCCACACTGACAAATCTTCCTGTGCCCACACCAACCTTTTCCCCAAGCCATCCTTAGTTCTAAATGGAAGACTATAAAATATCTGTATTAAAGTTTGGTCTCAGATTAGCAAGAGGGCAATAGCACTGCACCTCTCAATCTCACACACACATTTTCCCCCCTCATGATGGAGGGAGAGGGCTGTGATGGCTCTTTGCACCCCCCTGATTTATAACTGTCCCTGGCCATAGGTCAGAGGAATGAGCAGCACCGGGGGAGCACTGCCACAGCCCGGCCTGGCGGGAGGGAACCCCAGAGTGCAGGGGAGAGAACTGCCCCTGCCCGGGCAGACAAATTAGATAATTAAATGGAAACAGGCGAGATAAATTGCACTTTCTTAATTGGGTTATCAAGAAACAATAGTGACTATGAATGACCTCACTGTCTGTGTAGTCTAACACTCCTCTCTGTAGGAACTAGGAGGGAGTGATTCGTCTAGGAGAGGGTTATTGTTGGCCTAGAAAATGAATGTTTAAGAACAACTGGGTTTTTTCCTCTCACCAGAAGCCATTACAGATAAAAATCTAGGTCTGTTGATTTGGAGGTGGGATGAAGAGAAAAGGATTGCACGAATCTGGCATTAAAATTTAATAGCTCTCCCAGCAGAGTGAGTTGATGTGCAGATCATTGGTACTAAATCTGGGCTTGCTCACACCCACAAGTTTGTCATCACTCGAATTGCTCAAAGGAAATGGTTTTGTGCTCTCTGTCTGCATAGAGAAAGACAAAATTCTGCTGTGCTGCTCAGATGCTACAGAAATGCAATGGGCAGAAGGCAGGAGACTGGGAATGAGTCACCCCCCAGCCAGGCCAAAAAAGAACTCATAATCAGGACTTTATGGCTCAAATCCTCCCTGCTCCACAAAACCATGAGTGAGCATCTTCATGGAAGTCAGCACTGGGAGAGGGGAGGACAGGAAAGAGGAGGAAAAGTTCTTGGCTTTCCATCTACCACAAGTGGTGGAGATGAAAGAAATGAACAGGCTCAGGACCACGGGATCCAAACTGGTCTGTGCTGAGCAGGGCTGGCAGGTCAGGATGTCCTGCAGATCAGGATGCTGTGACACAGACTCAGCCAGGAGCAGGGTAACCCTCCTCACTCACTGCTTGCCCTTAAGTTCTTGTAAGAACTGGTTGGTTCCTGGCTGACCTGCACAGCTAAAGGACTATCAAAAGCTGTAATGCCAAAAAAAAGACTCTTCATTTCCTTCCTTACAGGGCCCTGCACCACATGGGTTTGGCATTTAGTAAATACAACATTTTAACAGGAATGGATCATTACAAAAACGCTTCCCATTCACCTGCCTTGCCAGGCAAAGTGGCCACTAATTTCTTTTTTCTGTAGTGCTGGTCATTGAACAGGCCTAGGAAAACATTGCTCCAAAATGAGCCCATGTGTCAACTGAGCCAACCAAATATTTCATTGTGTCACCTCTTCAGCAAAAATTGTATTTCATCTACCTCTTCCTACACTGCTACAGAGCAGAGCCTAAAGCTCTCCAAATCCACTATTTTAAAACATTTTTAGTAAAGTCAAGCTCCTGATATTATTTGTTGAGCTATCACTCCATCACACTCAGACCCTGTTTAAAACAAACAAACCAACCAAAAAACCCTATGCAGAAGTCCTTTGGAGCAAACCATGCCAAACAACTCCCATGCTCAGAGCACAGAACACAGGGAGAGAGTGCAGGGGTGGGAAGCTGAACATGCACTTTAAAAGAACATTTGAAAGAAAGACCAAGCATATGGCTTATGTTTAGAGGCCTCTCTTGATTCAGCCACCCCGAGGCTATGGGTTGCCTTGAAGCCCAAGTGTAGCTTGGTCTTGGTTGTCTGTGTGCTGTATTTTGTTAAAACAGCCCCTTTACCCTTCATTGAGTTAATGAATATTATGATCTTACTTGTGCTCAGTTATTAACATCCTGAAATTGATTCTAATTCCACACACACTTCCATTTACTTCTGTTCCCTATTTACGACGCCAAAAGTAGCAGGACCCAACCAAGTCACAGCAAAAATGCATTCCAGGATGCTTGTTAGCTTAAATTTTGAGCACTTCCTCAAAGGCAGTGCTACCTAAAGCTACTTTTACTCAAGGTTCTTATTAAGATCCCACATTCTCTCTCCTTATTTTTATTCAATATGACAGGAAACCAAAAACATCAAGTGTGGACCTTCTATTTAAGCCTCTAAGAGATCTAATGAAAAACATAACTAGGGGCTGCATCCAAGAACATGGTTAAATTCTCTAACTACAGAAGGGCTACTGATAATTCTTCAGCTGGTTGCCCAGCATGGGACACTGGCACATTTGGGCATTTTGAGACCCAAACAATGATATCATGAAAGAGAAATGAAGACTCTTCCATTTCTTCTGCACCTTTTTAAAATTAAATTAGTTAAATAATCCCCTCAATTGCTGACAGAGAAGTAAAATTTGCTTTTTAATTCCCTCAGCCCCTTCTCAAAGGAACGAAGCCATCGATGCCTCCCCTAAAAGCAGCATCTGTGATGGACAATTTCCCTTTATGTAGGAGATCAGTGGATATGGGCTCAACATAAAAATACCAGTTACCATTCAGGAGATTTACATGAACCTTCTGCAGTTCTGCTTTATAGTCCAGCAGGGGAGAGTTAATTATTTCTCCAGAATTTATCTTCTGGATGGATATTCCCCAGGTCTGTTGTTCACCCTACTTTGCAGTGAACTCTGCACTTCCCTACTTTTCTCCCAGGAAGAGGCAATCGAAGACAAAAGCCTGCAAATGATAGACAAGGGCAGAGGCCATGTCCAACTTTGATATCTTGTTGATAACGTATTGTACAATTAGATCAATTTGACAATTTCCATTATGGCTGATAAAATATTTATTGAGCCTTGGAGATGATGTCTGATCCCTGTGCCATTTGTTTTACTAATGGGGGAGATATTTACCAAATCAGTGGAAAGCATTCAAATTTCACATCCTCATAGCCTCCCCAACATTAGATTTGCAAATTACTGGCTGAAGCCATAAATTAGAGCAGAGCACAGGCAGCCTGATGCCAGGCTGACAAGGGAGGTAGATGGCTGGCGATGACATTGTTTCATAGGAGCATTAATCATGGCAGGAAAGAAAATACTCTCAAATTGGTCCATAAGTCTAAATATTAAGGAATGAGAAGCACGTTGCTGGGAGATAGCTTTAGCTGCAGCTGGAAAATTAGGAAATGAAAAACCCTTTCTATTATTTAACAAATCATCTTAATAATGTTTTATGCTGTAGTGCCAGCAAGCGAAGGAAATTCCTATTCTCTCCCATTTGCTCTTTATCCTCATTGCTCTTTAATAGGAATATTAATAATCTGAGGACTGGTGCAGATGCAGCCCAAGCTGTATTTTTCTTCTGCCATAGCTTAACTAAAAAAAAGGATAAATAGTGAGAGAAAATAGAATTTTAATTTCCATGTTTAAACCGTTTGCTTTGTCAGCAACACCAACAGGGGCTGTAGCTCCTCTTCTCTTCTGCTCAAGGTCAAGCACACATTTACTTATGTGCAGGCCAAACTTATTAAAATCCCACAAATCAGATAAAGAGCAGAATCCAGCTTACCATGGAACACAGAGAGGTCTGTAATCTCAGGGAAAAAAATACAGGTATCATTGTTGCTTAAATACAAACCCTGCTGATGAACTTAAGAGCAAAGTACCACCTTACAGGCCTGATTATACAGTGAACAGCTTAAAATGCTCCCTGCTAAGGGCTCTGTCAGCCCCAGAGCTTGCAGTGCCCTGCCCAGGGAGCTTCAGAGCACAGCACCACTAAAGGAAGCTGAAGGTGACATATTTGTCTGGCAGATATAATTAAAGCTATAATATTGGTGCTAGAGGTCAGAGCTGTAAACTCCTAAGGCAAAAGCACTTGGAAGGAAAAGGCTCTGAAATAGGGGAATGAAGGATGATGCTGGTCAAGAGCCTGACACCCCTCAGCAGGTCTCTGCTCTCCTGAGACCCCACCTGGAATTCTGGGCACAGTTCTGGGGCATAAGGACATGGAGCTGCATGGGAAAACCAAGGAGGGTTCATAAAGGACCATGAGACTGTGCAGAGAATTGCTCACAGTTACCTGCAGTCTGTTAAATGAAATGCTAAAGAATGGGTTTGCCTCCAGCTCTGCCCCAGTCACCTCCAGCACTATCTCTGCTGGATTTGTGGGTTCCATCAAAATGAGCAGCACCAGGTGACCATAATGGTCTTGTGTGATGAAACTCCTCCTCCCCTTCCCAAGGGAAGATGTAATTTCCTTTTTTTCACTGGGGAAAAATGTCTTTATCACCAGGGCCTGCAGACTGTCAGCCTTTCCTGCTGCAGCAGTTCCTCCTGCAGTAAGTGAGGCAACAAGAAAGGGTCCCCATCAGCTGAACTATTGCCTAAAGGCTTAAAGATGCTCTTCCTATTAATAGTAAAATAATATCTGCATATTTTCAACGAATTTCCTGAAATCCAAAGAACCTTTAATTCAGTACCATCAAAACAAACAAGATGATGACAAACAGAGATGTCTCATGTCTCAGGTGAGCACCTAATGGGGTTATTGTGCAGGGGAGTCACACAAGCAGCACATCTCAAAACAGAGCCATGTTTACTCTGATGGACATTCTGAGGCTCCACATCAGTCACTGCACACCTGAAACACTCAACTGTTGCCCACTGTCACTTGTTTCCTCTGCTCCGCATCACACCGGAGCAGTTTGCATTGGTTTATACTTCCCTCAGGCCTGTAAGATACATTTCTCAGCACAGGACACATTTTCTACATGAAAAGTTATATTTAAAATGGGAGAAAATTCACAGCCAGGTTCTCAGGAAAGCCCTTGTTACCCTTGTATATTTGTTGTAGGAAGAAATGCATTGATGTGTGTAAAACAAGAGCAGTAGAAGCTTCTCTCAGGATGTTCTGGGGTTCAGAGAAAAGTTGAATTCCTTATTGCTTCTGAAAATCTGATACAACTTTCCAAAGGCACCTTCATGCTCATGACCTGCACATTTTGCCAAACCACCACAGACCCAAACCAGCAACAAATCCCCCTTCATTCCACTCCCAGAGTCCCTCACCCAGTAATTCACAGTGAGAGGAGAAAGTTGCTACTCCTTTAAGAGGGAAATCTCCAGGCAGTGCTGCCTGTTTGGTTTGAGATAGCAAAGTTATTGTCCTTTGGCTGTCTGGCAGCCCCTTATGTCCCTTGGATTTATCTCACACACATGATGCAGCTTTGTGGAAGGGATCTGGAGACTTTGCATTCCTCTGGTAGGATGATATGAGTTTGTATCTAAATCTGTTCCATATGACCCACCTCACATGGTCGCTGTCTCGCCGATTCACTTGTAAAGGTCAAGAAGTATTTCAGCTGAGGCTTCAAAGTCAGAGGGTTTGTTAAGAGAGAGAAAAAAACCCTACTGATAGAATTAGAACCTCATCAGGATACTGGGAGCACCCCTTATCCTTTGGCATTGATGTATTTAAGGGCCATGAGAGGCACAGGTGCAGGGATGAGGCTTTATTTTTGGGACTGGAGGTGCAGTGCTAAGGGTCTCACAACCTCTCCACTTAGAAGACTGAGCCTTAAAACAATTTTGGGTAACTAAAATCCCCCCAATTCCAACAACACCTGCTAAGTCAAGAGGGTTTCTCAGCAGATTTTTAACAAATAACAATTTCTGAACTTATTAAATCACTCTTGTTTTGCTTCTGGCCCAACCTGGAGGTGTAAAGCTGAGCAGAAAACCAAACCTCTCCATATCCTACAAAATGTAAAGATTAAACAAGTTCAAAGCCATTTCCAAAAGTCTCCCAGATCATCTAGCTCAATAACAGAATGTAAGAGTTCATTCAGGAACACTATCAGAAACTCTGATTGTTGCCCCCAGCTTCAGTGGCAAACTCCATCCAACATCTCCAAATCAGGTTTGACACATCCTGCTTCTTTCTTGGTCCACATAGAAAGTCCTTCTTTTCCCTTTAATAAGCCCCTTCCAGGTACTGTAAGGCCTCCATAAGTTCTCCCTAAAGCCTCCTCTCCTCCGTGCTGGACACCCCCAGCTCTCTCAGCCCATCTGAAGGTCACAGAACCAGCTCAGGGTGAGATCCAGGAGCCTGCATTCATTTCCAGAGCACACACAGAAGCCAAAGTGCTCCTCAAAGTGGCATCACCCACACCCGCACTCACAGCAGCACTGGGGACACCACTGCCACAGCCGTGCCTCCCTTCCAGAGGCAGTTTTTCAGCGGGCAGTGTCTCCAGCAGCCCCGGTGGGTGGCCGGTGTTTTCCCTGCCGCGCTGGCAGCTCCGCCGTTTAATCCTCCCGCTAATTCCCGGCCGGACCCGCTTTGCTGCCGAGGGATCAGCGGCGCTCCCGGGTCCCGCACACAGTGACCGGACACCACCTCTCCAGGGCTCACCAGCGGGCTCCTGCCCGAACAAAAGGCAGCCTGTTTGGTCACCCTTCCTTCACAGAGGCTTAGGAACATTTTTGTCATTTTTCAACAGCTAATATCTTGCAGAGGGGGGGGAGAAAGGGAAAAAAAAAAGTTGTCTAATCTCTTTAAATTTAATCTTTACTCCTTGAAAAATCTGAGCAGAGATGCTTAGTGCTGGACTATGTTCCATTAGACTAATTAGGTCAAGATTACCTAAAACAGTATGACTCCACCAACTTAATTTAAATTCCCTCCCTCCTGTCCCTAAACTCGTACTGTTTGGAATTTTACTCCCCCAGAGAGCACTAAGTGTGTGGGCCACTGTAATTAATAAGAACCAACAAACAAATAGAACACCTGAGAGAATGGAAGTGCAGTGAATCATGGAATGAATCCCAGACTGGTTTGGG
>VYZS01071862.1:6740-16829 GCA_013400695.1 Neodrepanis coruscans
CCTGACTGTGTAACCACAAAATCACTCCTTTGCCTGATGAAACTGGGGAACCACTGTCTGAATGCCATGGCTGTGTCACAAATCTGGGGACATCAGGGCTTAAAGGAAATGGCCAGAGACATGAGATAAGATGGAAGGAAGGGGCAGTTGTATAGCTGTGGTAAACATAGCTGTGTAGCTAGGTGGGCACAGGGGAAAACTCTGGCAGAAAGGCTGAGTGAGATGGCAAAATAGGTGGAACAGTATCAGAAAGCACAATCATCAAAACCAAGAAAAATTTTTTATTTTCATCGATTGTCGTATATACTTGCAAGCAATCTGAAGGGCAGAAAAAATATCTATAGGATCAATTTTTAATAAGCACATTTATATGAAAAACAAAGTAATTCTGAATAATTAATACCATCATCTTCGAATCATTCATTATATTCTTTATGGAGAGACTCTCTGTTTATAAGCAGACATGACAGCAGTCCCTGTTATGAAACTTGTCTCATTCCTGCCAGAGTAAGGTTCTATTCCTATTTACTTCTAAATTTCCCAAACGTCACATGTTTGTGCTGAAATTTTTCAGCTGCTCATCTGTCTCAGGCAGGTATTTTTTTCAGTCAAATCTGTGTCCTCATTTTCCAAAATGAGGCTAGAATAAAAAAATAGGCTCTTCGGCAGGTATAACTCCTTTTCACAACTTCTTGGTGGCAGCATCAGCCAGTCAGGAAAAAGAAATATCCAATCCTGACCCATGCAAAATTAGTGGATTTTGAAGCTTTTAGAGATAAATATGAGGGAGAGAAAAAGAAACTTAAACTCCCAAGGGACAGCTACAAATTTTAAATTATTTTAACATCTTTGAGGGTTGGATGGGAAGGTCCTAGTTCTGTAAATGAAAAACCTTATGTATGACTGGGAATATGGTCCCTTAGTTACAGATACTCTGTTTTCCAATCCTGTGAAAATAGAACACATTTACTGTCTTTGAAAGTCTGAGCCTATGCATACAGAGTAAGCCTTTAGTAGCTGAAAATTTAACTACTTAGACTGTGGGAAGGTTTTATTTCATATCAAGTGCTTTGTAGCTCACACTGCATTGAGAATGCACATTCTCTTACCCCAGCGAAACTGAATATGTTGGATATTTTCCTGGGATTCCTGTCCCTTGCTGGTCCAGAGCCAAGTGCAAAGATGCAGAGCATCACATCTCTGTCTCTCTCATGCTCTCAGTGTTTTCTGCACCAATTCCTCCCATGCTCAGACAGTTTTGGAAAAATTGCCTTAAACACAAAACAGGAAAAGTAAGAATCAAAGGAAGAGGTATATAATTAGAGTCAATCACAATGGAAGATCACAGTGGAAAATGTGAAAATAAAATATTAGAAGTTTTTGAGCTGATCGGCAATATGTAAAATGTGGCCATAAAAGAACCATGGGTAAGGGGTGGGTAGGATGGGGAAAGAGATTGCACTTAGGCTGTGTAACAAGTTCAACCTATAAGTCAAGCTTGGTTTTCCCTTTTTAACAGTCATTCAGAAGTGAAAAGGCTATTCAGGGTCACCATAGACTGAGCGCTCACTTGGGATCTTCCAGATGGGAGTTTAAATTATTCAAAACAATGGCTTCTAGGGTTTCTCCCAGAAGCTGGAGTAGAATCTTTGAACCAGGATGAGGGTAGAGCCTGGCCACAATGCTGAAACATAACTGCTCAGAGAAGGGGCAAAGGCTCCTTTCTCATAACAACCCTTGCCATATTCAGGTGTGTAATGTCAAATAGGTTGCAGCTACAAAGAAGAGGATATTTCACCAGCTGCTGACACATCTGCTTCTCAAGCCTCAGGTCTTTTACCTAGTGGTCCTTAAAAAGGTTTATGCTATCTTTCTGTGTCTTTCTCTGTTTCTCTTCTGAGGACTGGAGTCCGTTATTTCTAAATTGCAAACATCAGCTGGAGCTGGTGAAACTTACTGGTCTGTTGTAACATGAGTTTACATGGGGTGAATAAATGGGGTTACTAAGCAAGTTTGCAGATGACACAAAACTGGGAGGAGTTGTTGGCTCTCTTGAAGGCAGGGATGCCCTGCAGAGAGATCTTGAAAAATTAGAAGGCTGGGCAATCACCAGCCATCAAGATTGGTTCAACAAGGAAATGTGCCAGATCCTGCAACTGGAATGGGACAACCCTGGAAGTACATATAGACTGGGGAACGAGATTCTGGAAAGCAGTGCCACAGAAAGGGACCTGGGGGTCCTGGCTGATGGCAAGTGGAATATGAGTCAGCACTACCCTGGCAGCCAGGAGGGCCAACCATGTCTGGGGTGGCATCAGGCAAAGCATCACCAGCCAATCAAGGGAGAGGATTGTCCTGCTCTGCTGCACACTGGTGCGGCCTCACCTTGAATACTGTGTGTAGTCTTGGGCACCTCAATATAAAAAAAGATATTAAGCTATTACAGAGTATCCAAAGGAGGGCGATGAACATGGTGAAGGGCCTTGAGAGGAAGCTGTGTGAGGAGCAGCTGAGGTCACTTGGTCTGTTCAGCCTGGAGAAGAGGAGACTGAGGGGAGACCTCACAGTAATTTACAACTTCCTTGTGAGGGAAAGAGGAATGGCAGGCACTGATCTCTTCTCTATGGTGACTAGTGACAGGATCCAAGAGAATGGCCTGGAGTTTTGTCAGGGGGAGTTAGGTTGGATATTAGAAAAAGGTTCTTCATCCAGAGGGTGGTTCAACACTGGAACAAGCTCCCCAGGGAAGCAATCAAAGCACCAAACGTGATGGAGTTCAAGAATCGTTTAGACAATACTTTCAGGCACATGGTGTGTCTCTGGGGGATGGTCCTGTGCAGGGCCAGGAGCTGGATTTGATGATCTTTGTATGTCCCTTCCAACTCTGCAAATTCTGTGATTCTGTAAACGGTCCCTACTGAGGACCTGCATAGGTATCGATGTGTGACCTATGACAGTATACAAAATTCAGTGTATCATCTGATAGTGTAGGAAGTTGTACCCAACAGGCAAAATGAACACATCCCTAGTAAAGAAATGACTACACAAAAGCTTCCTACACAAAAGTTGGTCAGGCATGAGCCTCGGTGGAAGAGACCTAGTTATTTGATGGAAAAATCTTGAGAATTGAAATGCTTTTGTGCTGTGGTAGAGTGACTACACGTACAAGAACGTCTCTTGAAGGCTCCCAGGGAGTAGTCCAGGTGGCAAGATCCATCAAAAAGCTAAGTAACTCAGCTGGACTGTAGAGTGTTTGAACTATAATCAGACATACACCCACATGTATTTTTACTTCAGTGGTTGAATTAATCCATCATACTGATGTTCACTTACAACAGAAATACACTACCAGTAACTCCTCAAGTCCCTGAAATGTCATCTGTTTCCAAGCTGCTCTGAAAACAATACTGACACCATGTCCTTTGATGCCTGAAGCTTCCAGTGCAGTGGAACAGGGGCTTTTTCTAGGTTTGCTGTCTGTAACTTACCAAGATGATGAATACCTGCAGCATCAGTTTGAATTAGTTGCCAGCCCTAAGCACAACCATAAACTAAGCTTTAGATGTAGGTACAGGGTTAGATCAGTAATGCATGTTAATAAAGCAATTAGTCATTCAATTATTTCTTAAAAAGGAGTGTAATACAAGCAATATGTTACCCCAGCAAAACATAGGTTCCTTTCTTGATTACTAAGGGAAAACACCAGAAACTCCAGTTTTAACCTCATGTTTCTCTGTTCTTGCTCTTCAGCAGTGTCTAACATTCTTCACATCAATACAAAAATATATACCTCCTTCAGAATTAATTAAATCTACTGACCTGTTCTTGACAGTCACAATAAATCTACATGGAACTTAAAGCTAGCCAAGACAAGGGGATGTGGGCTTTTAAATATACTCCTATATCCCAGAATTCTCTTCATAAAAATAGATTTTGGTCATAGCTTTTTGTTTTGACAGTAGATCAGCAGTCTTCCTGGCTGATAAATTGATTGTAGGGCATCAGTCTTCCTGATCTAATAAAATATCACAGCACAGGAGGAAAAAAAAGGAAAGTTTTTGTCTTCTTGGCAAATCAGTCTGAAAGCTTTCCAGAATATTGCTTTGCATAGAATGAAAATGGCTGTGGGCCAATGAGTAATTATATTAAAGTGCTGTGCTTTTACATTATTTATATACCATAGTGTTTACCCCAGTATTATTAAAACCACTGCATGTACTTCTACAAATAAGATTTTGGTTCAGATGAATGTGACAGTCACTCTGTGGGTGATGTGCTGTACCCGGAGTTTCTACTTTAATATAAAAAATAGCTTAGTACTTATTAACGGATGCATTACTCATGGAGCACTGCTGCTGCAGGAGATGCAGATGAAAATAATTTACCTCTAGACCATTTAGACACAGCAGATTGGGCAACAATAATAAATATAGTAGCAGACTGCAGAACATTGTTTGAAAAGAGAATTTATCGAACTGAGGATTTAAAACTGCTTTGGACCCAGACAGTGCTAACCCGAAACTTCTTTTGCTTGTGCAGCAATTGCTGAGCATACAGGAAGAATTAAATAACAAAAAATCTGAACTGGAGCAAGCAAAGGAAGAACAAACACATACACAAGCGATGCTTAAAGTCCTGCAAGAACAGGTGAGTGGTTTTGGTGGGAGAAGAATGCTGGCTTAGGCATGCTAAGGATGTGGAAGTCTCATGGCTTCACCTCCAAAATCCATAGGATTCTGACCATGGAATATGCTGTGAGCAACACATAACCTTATGTGGTCTGTATGTCTATTCTGATTAAGCTAACAGAGAGTTTTAGAAAACAGAGTGAAAAGAGACCCGTATTTTATACTATCCAGTATTTGAATTAATGTCTTGAGTAACATTTCCTGTATTCTATACAGATATGTGAAGTGTGTTTTTACAATGAATTTTTAAAAAATTAAATGAGTTAAATACACCTGAAATAAAAGAGCTCTTCCTTTTAAGATTAGTATTGAAAAAAAAGAAAGTCTAGTCCTACATCTGTAAATCTAAAGAAGAAACAGTGTATTGTGTGTAAGCACAGTGTGCACAAATAAATGTCATCTCTACAGACCATGTGGCTTGGACACACTGAAATTGCAATTCCCCACCTGTGTGGCACAGACACAGTCTCTGCTTTGAGACCTGATTTTAATCCTTTCTATATAAACTTTTAGCTAAAATATTTGATTACTTAGTTAAGTACTTGCTACTTAGTTAAGTACTTGCAGCCTAAAGTCCATGGGATCTGAATTGGTTAGATGGCAGTGATTCAACGTGCTGATGATTCTTATGTTCAAGGTTTTTCAGCATATGTATCTGAATATGTCAGCAGATAGATGTATAAATTTAATGTACATATTAGGAAAAGTAAATTATCCTTATATCAGATTTTTTAATGCTGATTATGAAAGCTGTGACATTGTTTCACATTTATCATTTGTCTTCAAATCTATCTAGTGACACATATATTCTATAAATTAATAATTTAGGTTCTAGAAGTTTTTATGTTTGGATATATGTTCTTAGCATTTATGATTACAGAGATAACCTAAATGAGAGCTGATGCAAGACTGTAAGACAGAAAATGCCATGAGGAGGAATGGATTTGATGATGACAGAGTCTTTATAAACATAGAATCCACCAGGTCTCTTGAGTTAATTGCATCTCATTTCCATTTTCACATGGCATTCAAGGTATGGCATTAAAAAATACTTCAAGAACAAAAAAAGAAATTGCATGAAGTTATTTTATATCTTTGTAGCAATTAAATGCTGTAAAAACATACAGAAAAATTTTGCAGTGTGAGGCCTAGTAGGGACCACTAGGGCAGACTTCTGAATCTCTGAAGACTCCTACTAATTGCAAATCAAAAGTGCACTCATGCTAGGCAGACAGGCGAAACAGTAGCTGGAAAATAGGCTGGATGGATCTGCATTTCTCTTGAGAATCAGCTCTGAAACACGGCTAAGGCCAAGACTGTAAGTAGCCAGAATTCCTAAAGTGTGCTACGTAGCCATTGTGCTTCTCCAAGAACCCTGAATGAGTTCCAAAACTTTCAAGAACACCAGAAACCCTAGCAGTAATGACCCCCACTTGCCAAGGCTCACAGCTTTCCTTTACAAGCATCACAGCTTATCTGTGTGTTTTATCCATCATGGTATTGAAAATCATTCAGCTGAGCCAAGTAAAAAGAATATTTCTTTCAAAGATAAACAGCTCAGGACTCCAGCTTTGACTGTATGGCTTGTTTTTGTGATAGGTTTGCTAAATGCTGTCTTTTCATCCCAAGTTGTCAGAGGGATCCTACGTTGCCTCACTGAGGGCTTGTTTGCACAGAGGGGTGCAGCTGTGTCCGAGCATGGCTGCTCCATGCACCAACCCAGCCACATCCGGGCTGGGATATCCTGCTGGAAGAGGTCTCATTTGCTGGTGCACCATATTGCATTGCTGTAGTCAAAAGTCTTCTGGATTAGATCCAGCATGTGTCTGTCAGGTCTGGTTGTCCGAGGAATTCGTGTTCACTGGTTTAAGTCAGACCTACCCCACCATAGCGTTAGATTTATCAAAGACTTCTGACTTCTTATCCCTTCTTCTCCCAGGTAGGCCCTTGTTTGTTACTGGCACTAGCTATTTAGCATGTGAGAGAAGAATATAATTTAAATATTAATTTAGAAAAAAAATCAATATTGGAAAATAAAAAGACTTCACCTCTTTAGCCTGTGGGAATGCAGTTACACCGTCTTCCCTGAGCTCTGGCATCTTTTTCAGAGCATGGCCTGCAATAAAAGAGCTGGAAATGCCCAAGTATCCTCTCTGCCGTGTACTAACTGGTGAAACAGTGCCAGGGCAATGATGGTGGGAAACCATGATGGGGTAAAAACCTGCCAGACCAATGTAGGCTGAGGCCACTCTCCTGTCAAACGCACTTGTGGCTGATAGGAGAGTGGTATATCACCAGAATAACACATGAGACGCATTGTCAAGGAGCCAGCAGTCACCAGGGGGTGACAGCACTTTATCAACCTGGAAAAGGAAAGGTGAAAGGTAAGTAATAAACAGCTTTCCTTGAGCACTCAGGATGTGGCACTAGCCACTAGCAGAACAGTTTTACATGCTCTTCTGACCTCATATTTAGCTGAGTAATTCAGCTGAACCCAACAGAACTGCTCATGTGAGGTGAATTTCTACAATGAAGAACTGGCAGAATCAGGAAACAGCTCTTTTGGTCGCACAGGGATGCAGAAATACCTAAATCTGATGCTTGGCTGGAAGTAGCTATCTCAGCTTGTTCCTACCAGCCATCCTCACAGTGAAGTGGTTTCATAGGATGGTTCTATTTTAGTGCTATACTTTTCAGCTATACTTTGTACTATTTTATCAAGAGTTGTGGCCCCCTTCCCCCTCTGGACTGGTTTAAGTGGCTTGAGCAGCAGTTCCTGAACTGTTGCAGTTTACAGCCCAGTTATAAGACTAGATATATAAGGTATGAACAGACCTACTTATCTTAATTGTAAGATTAAGGTCATAATAAGGTTTGAACAGACCTTAAGGTATGAACAGAACCCAAATTTACCTTAATTGTAAGTTTGGAAACTGTGAAAAGTTCACACACAGTTCAGCTGTTGCTGCTACATAGCAAAAATGTGATGGAGGTAAGGTAGATGTCCTAGGATGGTAGTCCACCAATTCTTCTGAGCCAGACATCCAATCGATATATAAAAAAGTTCCATTTCACCTGCATTTTAGGACTGTTGCCATTCAGAGCCACAGCTGTAGCATCAACATTTACATCAAGTCCAGTTTCTTTGGCAAAAAGCAAGGAATTCAGAGGAAACTTCTGTTTATTGTTCCCCATCCCCCAACCTTGATCCCAACCCTCAGATATCCTGAATTAAGTTAGAATAAAAGCATGACTCTTCAGAGCTTTACCTAAAGAGCAGATAGTTCTAGGAGCTTCATTTAAGAGTACAAACCTCCGTGGATTTTAGGTTCAGGAGAACTGCTATGTCTCCTCCTTGCTCTGTTTACTCAATCACAAGATGAATGACAGCATATTTCACTGTGGCTTGAGATGTAGCTATGACTTTTCCTTAAATCTCTTGGGGGTGATCTTTACAATCCCCAGTGTAATCCTGGATTTTCCCAAAAAAGCTAATTCAGGACAGAAAAAAAATTGGTTCAAGTCATATATTTGCAGTTCTTCCTGCCACTGGTTAAATAAAAGATGTGTTCTTCTCCTCACCTCCTTTGCCATCGTACCCAGGAGCCATGGCAGTTATTTAGATGCTTCCTCAGGAGGACAANATAAAATGCTCCTTCAAATGAATCAAAGATAACTGTGTTAAATACTCAAGTAATGTGCTTTTTGTTCTGTTTTGTTGTTTGTTCACTCTTTGCAGTTAAAAAGTGCCAAGGAATTGGCAGAAATCAATGGGCATGATGAATCTCAAGCAAATGTAGGTACAGTTGTCTATGTATAGATTTAGATACATGCATGTGTATGGTCTGAAATTTACTGTATATGTCTTAAAGCTGATAGAATGGCTGAATGATTTGCACAATGGCTTTGAAGTGCCTGTTTTTTTCTTGAAGCCACAGGTTCAAATCCCAGCAAACTTCATTTTGAGGTAGATAAATTGGGTTCTATGCAATTTACTTTGTAGGATTTATTTGGATGAGACTTTAACAGCCAATGTCGTACTTGCTATATGTGGGTGTTAAAGATACCATGGAAACAACTGCAAAAGAAATGCTTTTCCTTAGTGTCCTGTCCAGAATTACTCAAGCTACAGTGTTATACCATTTGTCTCTGTGGCTACCACCTTGCAGCTGGGCATGTCTGGCCATATTTCATTCCTGAGTGAAGTGATTCATATACATGTATAATTTGGGAACAGTTAATTTGCACAAGAGGACTAAAATAACTCGTTGAATCATTATTTTGTCCAACAATATTAAAGGATTGTTAAGGTCATGTTTTTTAAAACCTGTTGCCAAAAAAAAAAAAAAAGGAGCTTCTGTTTTTCCCTTAAAGATTGCAGTCAAAATAGCNTGCAAAAAAAAAAAAAAAAAGGAGCTTCTGTTATTCCCTTAAAGATTGCAGTCAAAATAGCAATTTCCATAACGGGAGAGAGGAAAAAAAGGGAAACTTTCCTGCTATGTTTGTCATCCAAACCATGCAGTCTTATGCTTTTTCATAAACATATGAAAATTAAAACTGATTATATACCATATCTTCCTCCTAGCCAGGAGAACTAGCAACATTTTGAACTCTAATGTATTTTAGTATCTATTTTAGTCCATATGTTGTCTAATGGTTCATCCAGGAAAAGTTTTATTTTATACATGAAGGGAAGACTCAAATTTTGTGAACTGCTTTGTGATAAGGAAATGTTGTCCTCCTTTTTTTAATCCTTTCCTAGATCTCATTCACTGTGGTCCGTTTCTGCAGTGAAGTCAATAGAGCCTCGTAGCTCTCGGCATTTGGACAGGAGACATTTGATATTATCTAATAGTGTCAACAAATTCACAACTGCAGTCTGCACAGCATCTCATTGCCCCCTTGAAAGATTCTGTTAGTAAACCAAAAATATATTGATCCAGTGATGATTCTGAAATACTGACATATGCTACCTAAAAACTTGTCATTGTGCAATAGCTGGTTGCAGGTTTCCTAGAGGGATATATAAATGTAAGGCTTAGAAACTCTCTAAAAGAACTTGCTTCCTCACCAAAAATGTGGATGAAACAATGTTTTGCAGTATTGAACGGTTTTAAAGGAAAATTACCTGAATGCTTCAACTTGTATCATTTTAGCTCCTACATAACTGGATAAACAGAAGAGCTTGAAAAATTTATTTTTATACAATATAAAGGTTGAAATAGCGTTAAAAGGAATCATTTTGATTGTGTAAGTGTTTCAGTACATCAGTCCCAGATATCTAAAACAAAATATTTCAGAATCTGTCTAGTGGTAAATTTTTCAAAATGAAATATTTTGTTACAGTTTTAATTGTAGGAGTTCTTCAAATGCCTGAATTTTCCATCAGATAGAAACTCTG
>VYZS01071867.1:0-10781 GCA_013400695.1 Neodrepanis coruscans
TCCCTCCCTCCCTCCCTCCCTTCGCCTGCCTTTGCCTGCGCTTCCCTGCCCCTCTCCCCGCTCCTCCTACCGGCCCCCGCTCCTCTCTCCCTCCCTCCCCTCCCCTCCCTCTCCCGCTCCCTCTCCCCGGCGCAAAGGGGGAATTAGAAACGGTTCGAGAAGGATTTTAAACAACCGGCTGTTCCCGGCGCCCGCCGGCCCGCCCGCCGCGGCCGCGGGTGGGGGAGGGCGGCAGGGAAAGCGCGGAGAGCGGAGCGCGGGGCCCGCGGAACGGGCTCGGGGTGTGTGTGTGTGTGTGTGTGTCCGACTGTCTGTGTCCGCCTGTCCGTGCGGCTGTAGGACACCCCCCCTCTCACACCCACACGTATCAATGCACCCCCACACAAAACACGCCACCCGCATCAAGGGGAGAAGCCCCACAGCACCGACCCCGGCCCCTTCTGGGAGAAACCTGAGCCGAAGCTGTGTGGCTTAAACATAAAGAAAAGAAATTAAAAAAAGGAGAAAAGGAAAAAGAAGGGAAAAAAAAAAAACAACTCCACGGTCTAAAGGAAAATTCAAGGAAATGCTTTGATGGTGGCTTTTTGGGTTTTTTTAAAGTTAAATCGCAATAATTGTGCTGCAAGAGATTGTGGGAAGGCAGCAGCTACTGGGGCTGTTATTACTTTTTTTTTTTTTTAAAGTACACCAACATCTGGATTTTTTCCTGATTTTTCCTTTTTTTTTTTTTTCCCTCTTCCTCCCAAACCACACTCCCAAATTTTACATCTATTGATTCCTGCCCATGTCCAAACTATGGCCAACCTCGTAAAACCCCACTTTTCGTGCATAAATAACCCTGCGTGGGGGCTCTCATGGTTTTCATGTTTTAGCCCTTTTTCAGGTTGCAGATGTACCCATCTCCTCTTGGCAGGCGAAGGTCACAGAGAACCAATGTCACAAAAAAAAACCCAAAAACAAAAAAACAAAAAACCAAAAAACAAAAAAACCCCAAAACAACCCCAATTGGAGGAGGGAAGTTGTGCCAGACATAGACCACCAGCATCTGTTTATCATTGTTGGAGCTGCAAGGGGGAACAAAAAAAAAAAACCAACCAAAAAACATCCTGTGGATTTTGAGCTGCCAGAGAGAAGGGAATGGTTGGTGAGGTAAAATTGGGGGGGGGGAGAATTAAGAGAGTATTAATGAGAGGCTGGAACAAATTAAGGATGTCAGCAGGGACAAGAGGAAGGAGTGGGATTCTCAGAACCTGGAGGATCTGAGCTTCTTGTAGTGTGGGTTGTTTGGGATAATTCATTGGATTAAAGAACTCCACAACAAAGGCCATTCCGTGCCAAAGTTGGGTGTCTTGGGTTTATTAAACCTCACTGTGGTTTGTTGGGGGGAGGTTTTGGTTAGTTGGGGGTTTTTTTTATTTATTAACAGTAGGAGAGTGTGGTTGGACTGGGGAAATAAGTAAATTTGGGCTGACATCAGTCACCCAGGCTCTGAGTTGGAGCAAGGGAACCAGAGGCAGAATGGGAGGTGGCACAGTGGGGGCGAGTTTGGGTGATGGAAGTGGGGAAAGAGGTTAATGGAGCATCATCAAAGGGTCCCCAAAGGGTCTTGGCCGCCTCTGAACACAACAGAGCCCACCTGTGCTGGGCTCAGGGCACCCTGGGGTCAGCAAGGGCAACCACAGTGGGGCAGGGAGAGAAGGAACCAGCAAAGAGAAAGGGCCTGGGCTGTTGGGTGGGATGTAAAAGCAGATGTGATGAGGGAGGAAGGGAGGATGTCTTTGTCCCAACCACATCTGGTACAGAGCATCCTCATAACCCTGACTACAACTTTCACCTGGATCTTTGGTTCCCTGTGGGGAAAGAGCCACTTGTCACCCCATCGCATTCGTGGAGTGTCTCACCCATCAGCCACAGTATCTCACTGATAACAGGGGCGAGACAATCCTCCAAAGCCTCTCCTTTTGTTTTCCTCAGTAGTTTTGGTGGGTTTGTTTGGGGTGCAGAGGGTGAGGAGGCTCTTTGGAGGAGGTGGCTGTGTCAGCCCTGAGAGGGGAGAAGCCCTGTTCTTGAAAAGGACAGTGTCGAGGTGATTCCTAGAGGTGTGATGGTGAGATAGCTGCAATATCCTTTTAGATGGGCAGCCCTCGATGAGTTGTTGGTTTTTGTTGTTTTGTTTTGTTTTTTCACAGCTAAAAATGCTTTGTTCTCGTTTTTCATGTGATTTATTTGCATTTCTGTGATTTATTTCGGTCTGAAGGACCCCGTGTGTCCGCAGATCAACCTGTGATCTGGGGCAGAGCAGGATGAACTTTGGGAGGCTGTTAAAACTCATTCCCTTCACGGGTCTGCCTCCCCAGCTACCATTAAAATTCAGGTGATGACTTTGTGATTCTGCTTAGAGATCCTTCAGTGGAAAAACGCAGAAACAGTGCTAAAAGTTATTTATTATGCATATGGAAAACAGGGCACAAGGAGGAGTAAGGTGCTCGCAGGGCCCTGCTGTGGGTTTGTTCCCACTGCCTTTGGAGGAGCAATATCCTGGAGGATTACCCACCAGCCCCACACAGACAAAACCCCATCACACGGACACCAAAGTTCCCTTAGTAAGCAGGTAAATTAACACACAAACATCCAGACAGCCTTGCAAGTTGGATGTGCCATTAGTTCTTCCCCCAAGTGTGGATGCACTCATAATCTCTGTGTATCCCTGCCCTTGCTCCAGTCGTTCTGAGCACAAACACTGCTCTCAGCAGCAGCAGTTGTATCTCATGAGGCCAACTCTGTAATTAATGAGATTTGAGGCACCAGTACTGAGACGAAATTCAAGTTTCCAATATCAGAAGTGAAGATCCAGTCTTTGTTAAAAAAGGGGATGATGGGTGGCAGTGCTTTAAAGCTTCTCAGTCCGACACTGGAAAGGAATTCACAATGTATTTTTAGAGTGTTATAAAAATCTCTTACATAATGCTGATTAATTCTTAGGTTTTAGGGAAGAGCACTGGGCTTTGTGTATAAGAGTGTTGACCAGCTAAACCACTGAAAAAGGCTGATTTGGGCTGGATTTCTTTCCTCCCCTTTAACTTTTCCTCGGATATAGAAAGCTGCAATTATTCAATTATTACAGGATTTTGCTTTTGTTTGGGCGTGTATGAATATTTTTCTGGAAACTGCGTCTTATTCTTGGAAGTCTTTATCATTTTAAAACATATGTTATGTTATATCACCCTGTCTGAGATACAGGATAGCTACAAACTAGGTGGGGTTTTTTCTTCCCCCCTCTCTCCTGCTGCAGCCAGTTACATTATGGATTAACGTTAAGGACATCTGCAGTCAGACATTACTTGTGTAGCTGTGTAGGACTCACTTAAACAATGCCACTTACATTACAGGATCATGATTTCCCTGGTTCAGTGATATACACACACAGTTACTTTATGCTTCTGACCATTATGGTCCTTTTCAAAATCATTGATTAATCTGACTGGAGGGCTCCACACAGCTCTTAACAAAGGGCTATTCAGGAAATTAAGTCAGTAAATGGTAGTCCCTTATTTCAGTTCTAGTTATCTGTACTTACTGTTGTGTAGCTCGGAAGGTTGTTTTGTTTTTTTTTTTTTTGGACAAGAAATCAAGGGAAAGAGATGGGTTTTGTTTAGTTTTCTTTTTTTCAGGTGGGGGATTTGAAGCCTTTCTGAAGAATTCTCCTTCCTTCTATAGAATGTGGAGTGTCTGACTGTGGGGCTCAGCCTGCAGACTTCCATTCTTGTGCCCTGCAGAGGAGTTAAGAGTTCCTCAGGTGAGTGAGATGAGCCCTACGTCATTAAGGTATGAGGAATGCTTGGGTCAAAACAAAACAAAATAAAATCTTTATTTGTCCCTCCCTTCCACTGAGGAGGAAATGAAAGTGCTTGTAGCTCAGGGATAGGGAAGGATGATCCTTGTGGGTGCCTTCCAGTGGCTCTGGATCTCAAAGAAAAGGTTTATTAATAACCCATAACCCTTCACACTTTCTTTTATTTCCAGCAAGAATCACAATTTCCTCCCGACTTTGGAGAAGGAAAAAGGATTCTTTTTTTTCCTGTCAACAGAGTTCACCCATGAAGGAGCCAGACAAACATGATCATCTTTTAGAGACAAAACTTGGTAGGAATAAACCTCCCATTATTTAATTGCTGTCATTGACAGTGAAATGTTTGCTCACACATGTGGGTGCTCTGGGTCCCAGTTTCCAAACAGTTCAGAACAGGGGAAATTATCTGTAAAGGGCACACGGTTTGAATCTTACAGTGGAAAAAAAACCACGTTGGTGTGTACTGGTTTCCTCCACATCAGCTCTCACGGTTCATTCTCTGGTGTTTGTTGTGGTTTTTCAGCTCTCCTTGATGCTGTTTCCACTGGAGGGGCTTTCACAGCCTCCTGCTCTCATCACACGTGTGTGTCTTTGGTGCTCACCTTGCCTTGCCTCTTGTGGAGGAAAGTTTGTCAACAGCCTCCCTCTCCTCCCCAGCCCTGTATTTTCACTTCTAGAGTTGGAATTGCTGCCTTTTTTGGGGGAGGAGGGGGGGAGATTTAGTCAATAATTGGGTTAAAATTATTTCTGTCATATATCTAAACACCAATGTGAGGTCATTGGTTAGCTGGCTGTTTTAAGCCAAATGACTGAAACTATATTTTACCAGAAGAACAAGCCTGTGGAAAAAAAAAAAAAAGAGAAAAGTAAGGGGAAAAAAAGTGTGTATCCTCAGTTATTAATCATTTGAAGGATAGTTGAAAGTCACCACTGCTTGTTCAGTGATGTGTCACATCAGGAATATGATTCTTTGTGCTGTGTGTTGGCAATGACCAGAGGAAAAACAGCCTGAAAACTGGGGATATCAGTGGATGTGAGGCTAAATGGGACCCCCATCCCACAGGAAGGCTCCACAAGGGCAGATCTATCTTTGCCTGGTGTGGGTGCAGGGATTTGTGACAAAGGGCTTCGCTGCTACAGCGCCTTCACTGCCACTTTTAGCAGTTAGTGCTGTGCTAGAGGAAAAAAAAAACACAACAACAACAAAAAAAGCCCAACCAGAAATCACATTAGCAGCATCAAAATTGCTTTTATTTTCAGGGTCACTGCCCTCAGCAATATGTTGCAGGAAAAGGTTGATCCCTGTATGGAGTGGCTGATAATTCTTGAGTTGGTTTGACATATGCAGGCTGCTGTCAACTTTAGCAGGCTTATTTAACACATTTGTTTCTTTTGGGTCTAGGATTAGTCAAAATGCAATTCTGTGAAGCTATGCTGAGAGAGGAGGTTGCCTGTTTTGGGCTGAAGGCCTGGCAGAACTCGGGTTGCACCAGTTGCAACAGCAGAAAGAGTTTGACTTTAGGCAAGAGTTAATCATGATTGAGGCAAATAACCTTCTCAGAACCCTCAAGATTTTTACTTTTATTACATTCTGTTCATAAAGAAGAGATTCCAAAGCAAGCAGCAGTGCTCAGAGTGAAGATCTGGGAAAATAAATGGCCCAAAGCTGTCATACTGTGACAGCTTTGGCAAACCTTTACACAGTTTTATAAAACAAACACGTGTGATGTTCTATTCTCTGGGTTGGTCTTTACACTAGAAGTTCATACTTAACTCGAAAAGATGAATAAAATGGTTCTCTCTCTCTCCACATATTTACTGAGCACATATTGGTGAATTAAGTGCCATCCCCCTGCAGAACCATGTCAGCCCATCCAAACCTGCAGCAGCTCTCTGCAGCTTCCCTGCCTTTGCTGTGGATAACCCACAGAAGATGGAGAATCATTCCAGCCTGGTTTGTGGGCTTAATATTCCCAGAACCTAATTTCTCCAGATCTCCAGAATCACAGGAAATAAAGCAATTGTCTGTGGTCTTGCTCTTCTTTTCAACAAGTACAAAATGTGCCAGTGGGCTCTGATAACTGAGTGTTACTTCACTTATTTTCAACAGCGAGATTTGAGCTTCTTCTCCTTTTTGTGAAGTATTTGAGGTTTTCATGTTCAGTTAGGAACAGATGAATTGAAAACTGAGAAAATTTCACCCTGTTTTGGCCCTATGGTCCAAGGAGAGGGCGGTGATGATTAAAAGCACTGGTTCCTATCAAATCAAAGGTCTGCCAGGTCTGATTGATTATTTGACAGCTGCCCAATAGCAGTATTTTAATAGCAAGAAGAAGCAAGAAGAAAATCCCAGCATTATTCATTATTTTATACTTATTTATGTGTTGTTTCTCTTAACACACACACATAGACACACACACTAACACTGTTCCTATATATTGTTCATCTGGTAAGGAAGGGATAAAAAAAGAAATTGATACCAGTCTGCATATGTGTTCAAAAGCTTAGTGAATTCTTCAAGCTCTGCTGGGGATCAGATTTCATGAAACTGCAATAAAAAAATCCTTTTTTTACCTTGTCTTTGTGTGTTCTGAGGTGGGTTTGTAAGGTTTGAATTACTGGGTAATCACCAAGAAGTCTCCTTTTCATGAGCCCGCAGCTGGGAAATGGACAGTTTAATATTAATGGAAAGAACAAACTCTCCTCCTTTCTGTCTCCTTTCTTCTCTGCACTTCTGCCTCATCGTTTCCTTCTCTGAGGTCCCTATCACGAAATTGCCTTTGTGGAAATCCAGAATGAACTACAAACCAGGAGCAGAGCCCAGTTTTTCAAAATCCCACGTATGGACTGCAGTGAGTGTCATATGACACCAACTTGTGAATATACAAGATATTAAAAAATCCCATTCATCGAGGTATCTGCAATTATTTATTTAACTAGGAAACTAATAGCACATGACTCTGCAGACTTTCCTTCTGAAATACTTTATTAAGTGCCCTGCCATCAGTGTGCCAGGGGAAGGTATGGAAATAATCACTTCTGGCTTCTAAGGGAAGAAAAATATTAAACGTTTATTGAGAATGAATTGGCACAACTGATTGAACTTTAATAGAAGTAAACAGCAGCACAGTGTCTGTAATGTGGTGTACATCCACTTCAGGTCCACCCATTCACTTCCAAACAAGTTCAGCAATGAACTGAAGTTCATTATGAAGGTTTAGCACTTCACCGTTATTTTACAATAAAGGACACTTACTCATATTCTTTTTTTTTTTTTCTTTTTTTTTTCATATGAGGCAGCTGCTGGAAATCCAGTGAGGTGGACAAGAGAGGAGAACTCCAAAGCAGGGTTTCCAGGGATTGCTAGTCCTAAGGTAAACATAAAGTTAACCCTTCTTTGGGCTTTCAAAGCCCAGAGGAGCTCTTGGCACTCAAAGGGATGTGAGAGCCCACAGAAGTCCTGGGACTTGACTGAGACCTCCAAAGGGCTTCCCTCTTCTCCATTCCTGGATATAAATGGATGTTCAGATATATTATTTGAACACAAGCCTCTGCTGGTGACTTCTCTGCTGCTTTTTGAGGTGCCCTTCCCATCTCTGAGCCTGGCGTTGGTATTTAGGGAGCTGAACGAGCTCCTCTGACCTCTTGCTTCACCCTCAGGGGGTCTGTTTGCACAGGCAGAGTGGTTCTCAGGGCTGAAGCCACTTGGCTTCTCCCCCAGGTGGTCTTTCTGCCCAAGGGAGGGTCTGAGAGGAGACCCCAGCCCTGGTCTGAGGGGCTGGAACAGGGATCGTTACAAAACCCAGTCCTGAACAAGGGAACAAGGATGCCTTTGGGCTGTGTAACAGACAGAGGCTTCTCCCATCTGTTCTCTCCTGTTGAGTTCTCCACATTCTTGCTGCCTGGCATGGTGTTTTCCTAGGATATCTGAGCAAGGAGGAGCCTGAAATTTAAGGCAAAAATTGTGTTATTTAAAATATCCTTCTTTTATGGTCAAAATTTATAGCCCAGCTTCATGATGCTTGCCTGACCTGTGGTAGCCTTTTTCCCCTGGTGATTTAAAAGTGGTCTGGAGAAGCAGAGATGCTTTAATTTCTTCCATTTCCTTTCCTTGTCTTTTTTTTTTTTTCCTCCTTCATTTTCTTCTGCACTAAAAAAAAAAAGGCAAAAAACCCAAGCAATTCCAAAACATTCTTCCAGAAGCACAAGATATGTCTGACTAGTGCATCCCAAGGTATGGATTTTAGTAAGGGAGGAAGATGTGAATTTTTTATGTGGCTGTTAATAACAGACAGGAGTGGAGGGCAGGAAAGCAGGTCTGGAAAACCTCCTCTGTGTCTTTGGGAGGGCATCGTGTCCCATAATGAGAACTCACTTAATTCCAGGCATTGGCCAACAAACAGGGATGTGGAAGGGCATCTATATGGAAGAGGAGGGCTTTTTAATCTTGCACACTGGCCTTGGGGGTTTTGGTTCAGAAACAGACAGGAGTTATATAGAATTCCCAGAATACAGCTGGTGCACCCATAACTGCATTGGCTATAATAGGATTTTTTACTGTGCTAGGAATGAAATATCAGGCTCTCATTGTTATCTTTCCTTGTGCAGCTGTAAAGAATTTATTTGTGAGTTTTACAATATCCAGAGGTGGTTCCTTTGTACCCTTTTTCAATAAAGTTGAAATGCCAAAAGTTCTTTAGTTCGTTATTACTCTCTTTGCCCAGCACAAAACCCTTGTAGCAATCCTGAGACTGGCACGTCTGCCTGACTGTGAGCCTTCTCTTAAAGAGAACACCTCCATTTCCCTGCATGGCTGGTCCTTCCCCTGCCATTTCTTAGTCAGTCCCTTTTCCAGCACGTTGACCTGCCAGACTGGTGAGATGTGTATTTGTGGTTCTGAAGAGCTGCATTATTTTATGTGCTCTTGGCAAGAATCCGGGTCATACCTCAGGTTTTAAGCATTCAGTCTATTCAGATCTCTCACAAGCCTGAAGTGTCCCACCTTAGAATGGGGGGGAAAAATGTTATATATTAATCTGGGGATAAAAATGTCTCTCCAGGAGAAGATCTTTCAGTTGCTTGGAAAACCAAGGAGTCAGGGAGCCATTTCATTTCCATTTGCCAGCTTGGACTTTTAAAATAGTTTAAATAACTCAAAGGACTACCATTCTTTCAAGAGTTTGGCCCTGATTTCTTGTTGCCTCAAGGGGAATGAGGAGTAGGCAGTGATGGGACTTCCCAAATACTCCATTTTTCCATTGTCAATCAGTGGCAGCTCCTGAGGACTGTTCTGGATTTGATACTGTGGTTTGAGCATATTCAGTCTTGACAAACACAGTCCTTTTTTTTTTAAAAAGGTATTTAAAAAGGTCAATATTAAAGGTAACTTTTGTGTTAATGGAAATGACAAATTAATCCAGCAAAGAAATGCACAGTAATAATAAAGAGAGTCTGTTTCAGATTATGTTTATCTTATTCCTTGCATGCTGAGTCTTTCAAATCAATTTTGAGAAATATCTTTGTTGTTGTTGTTGTTATTTTGCACTGTCTTTTGTGAATCCCCTTTCACCTCCATAGGTTCTTACCCTACCTGGGGAAACAATAAATTCTGAATTCAGATATAGCAGGTCTTGGCCATGTTGTCTGTTCAGGAGTGAGGTTCCCACTGAAACCACTGGAAGGAAACAACAAACTTCACATTTTTGGGAGGACATAAGGGAAATTGTAAAGAAAATCTTTCTCTTAACCCCTTCCAGTGAATCCACCCCACATATATATCTACAGATCTTCAACAGCCATTTCCCAACAGTCTCCTTCTCATTTGAGAAGCACTTGGACAGATGGAAGTCAGAACAGTAGGGAACTAATAAACTGTTTCAAGGTTCCCAGATTAGGTCTGCTTAAAAATTAAAAATGGATTTATAAATGCCAGCATCCAATGGGAGTGTTGTTCCTGATTTCCGTGGTTCCAGCAGTATCTGGCTCCTCACACAGCTACAAATGTCGTAATTTGTTTTCCATCCTCTCTGATGTCAAAGCAAGCAATCTCTTGGATGGGTTTGGGTATGAAGCCTAACTCCAGCAGCATTGTATGAGTTTATGAGAAACAGAAGGGGAATCTGACAAGTTTAGTGACATTGTCCAAGCTATCTGAGACACAGAGAATGTCTTCCTTAATGAAAAGCACATTAGAGTTTAAGATATGTGCTATATTTGTTGTTTCAGTGTACATCAGAACCCAGCCATGCCAAGACTGGAGCCAAAATGACCAAGCCAAAGCAGAAGGCACAGGAAGACTCAGCAAGTGTCACACAATTCACTGTCTCCTGAAGCTCTTAGAAATGTTTCATGATGATATTCTCTCTTCCCTCAAGATCCATGAGGAAAGTCCGTTCATTCAGGACCATGAACAAAACTCAGGGGGGACAAGATTCATCCCATTGTTTCCTGTTGGATTCTATTTCTTACCGTCCTATTCCTATTGCTTGTATGTCTGTGTATGTCTTGGTTCTCGTCTTGCAATTTGAGTTTGAATCCAATGAACTGCATTTCCCAAGGAAGTCTTACCTTCAGACCCAAGTTACCAAAAACATTTGCTTACTGCTTGCAAAACTATTACTATCTGTTGACAGAGGGCTTGAAGCCCATTTCTAAATTGACTTATTTGGAACATTTTAGGATTTATTTTCCAGAAACAGTTCAGGCAAGCAGGTGAACCTGAGTGGGTACTGCATGCAAAACTCTCCTCCTCTGCTCTTCCAAGTGCTGTGCTGCTGTGGGGGTTTAGGGGTCAGTGCAACCCAGAACGAAGGATGCTGGAGCAGTATTTTCATACTTGCCTGTAGGCCTGGCTCTTCATTCTGAAGTGCAGTCACTCTGTGCTCGCCTGACAATGTTGTTTACCGCAAAAGACTCAGCAAAAAAAAAAAAA
>VYZS01071869.1:6821-17536 GCA_013400695.1 Neodrepanis coruscans
CACATCATCTTGTCTGTTGTTTCGGCATTTTTGTGGAACTGAGCTACAATAATACAATCTTTTCCTGAAGGTTTAAACTGTCACTGTTTTGCTGTGCTTTCATAGCGTATGTGATCATAGATTAGTCACTGAGTTTTTCTTNGCAGAGGAGAAAGAGACACTGTTCTAATGTCTACTGGGGTTTTTGTAGCCTATTTCAGAAGAATTTAACTAAGAATGGATTACTAAACATATTTTTGGACCTAAGCATCTAATGTAGATTAGGATCTTAAGTTTTATTTTGACTGTTTTGATGGATTATTTTGTATGAGTTCTGTGGGGTTTTTAAAGAAATTGCCACCACCATCCATTCCCTGAACTATTCCTGTCTCTGGTTCTTTCCACTGTTCCTGATATGTATGGACAATAACTGAGGATTTGGGACAGGAGCTCATGCAAAATTTCACCTGATGATACCATTTACCTGGGAAGTGTCTGCTGCATCATGCCATAATTTCAATAATATAGTCATATGAAGAAGACTAATTTCTTGTGAGAATACACTCTACAAATAGAAAATTGAAGCAAGTATGAAGACTTTTAATTAATGGTTTTGTAGACTAGCATGTCATGTAGTCTCTGAACTGTCACATGTTTAACACACCAGCAGATCTTCCTAGACCCTAGACTTCTAGGGGTAGCAGTAGCAGGATCTTTTTAGGCTAGAAAATCCATAAGAAGCACGTCATAACCAACAGTGTCTACTGGTTTTCCTCAGGCTTCTGAGAGAATCCCTGAGGACTGTTGTTACTCTTTTCAGTAAAAGATAAATGGGAAGAACAGGATGCTGTTAGAATACCCCAGATGACTGAAGATGAAACTGCTGCTGAAAGAGGTGAATCTGCTCTTCCCCCTTCCTGGTTGCTTATTTCCTCCTCCCTCATGCCAGTACAGCAATCTCCAGTGAATCTGCAGTGAACCAGACTGGGGAATTGAACCTGAAGTTGTTACTACTCAAATGTGTTTTTCCAGAAGTGTTGGTTCGTTTCCCTGGTACACTCCCTGGAGGGGATGGCAGCACATGTTCAGGCAGGAAGAGGGCGGCAGCACCCATCCTCACAGTAGGGGCAGAACTCACCCCAAACTGAGCTGCTCTGCAGACTGGGGTGCCAGGAAAGACCCTTTGGATTTGTTTGGATCTAATCAAAAGGAGTTTGAAGTGAGGTGTTGAAGAGTGTTTGAAAAGCTGCGGTGTGCTGTAGAACCTTACTATACCCAAATGTCTTTGCAAAGCTTGGCTTGCTGTCTTAATCATCAAGTAAACAGCTCTAGTAAAGTAAATGGGAGCTGTGTTATGTGTTTGCAAGATTTTATTCCACATGAGAGAAGAAATTCTCAGTATGTTCAGGTTTTTTTTCTACTGCTCTTTTACTTTAAGACCTTTTCTCCTCAGGAGCTGAAGCTTTGTGTTTCTGTTTGAACTTCCCTTTCCCACTACTTGACTCATCTCTCCTTTCTATCACAGATTGACCACCTAATTGAAGTTCAGCCATGGTTAGTAGGGAGGCTGATCATCATTTTCCCTGACAACCATTTTTTGCACCTGACATAAATGATTGTCAGGCCCACAGCGCCAGTTCCATGGGCCTGGGAACTGCATCAGTGTATACAATTAGAAATGCTATCTGATTGGTGTGAAGATATTTGAGTATTGAAAAAATGTGTCTTTCACAATGGTTTAATGTTTAGGATATTTCTAGGAAATTAGTCAGTTTTCACTAGTGTTTTTTTTAACAAGAAAGATTTGAAAAGAGAATTTAATTTTATTGTGTCTTGAAATTTGTTGATGTCATTAATGTCACATTTTAGAAATAAATCAAAATAAGTTCATTAAAAAAGATCAAAAATATCAAAAGAACCAGTTCAAACCCTATCTATAGTTTAATTATTATCAGGAATTGTAGAGCTACTTAATTTTAACTAGTCTAGGTTGTTTTCTTAGGACATTTTAAGCAGACTTTTCAGTGAAGCTCAGCATACTCTTCTGGAGAAATAAACATTTGCTACTTCTGCCAATACACCGTTATTCACATTGCTCGCATATTTAAGATTCTGGTTTTTGATGACTACAGGGTAATGATTATATTTGCAAATCAAAGCCATGTATAAATTTTTAACATCCACACCCATGCATGGGGACCACAACATACAGTTCAGAAAAAGAAGTAATAAAACATTCTTAAGAACTTTCAGCTCATTAGATACTTCACCAGGATCTTTTTAGTCAGTAGTTTTCAAAATACAAGCACTACCAAGCGCTGATCCCAATTCAACTTTTGTTTTTCTTGTTAATGAATAATAATTAGCTTAAGACTTTCAGCAGTGTCTGAAAAGCCAACCAATCACTTCTCCCTCTTGGAGTTGTGTGAACATGGGATTCTTTTACTGCTATTTTCTTCCTGTGGTAGCGTTTCTCCAGGGGTTCACAACAACAATGTTGTCGTACTGGGCACAGGCTTGTGTTCTCTTACATAGGAAATTATAATGTTGTTAATTTAAGTCAAATAGTTGTAATTGTGGTTGAAATAATGTCAAAGTTACTCTGTGTAGATCATTTTATACCCTTTGTGTAATGGACTGATTTGAACTCAATAGGTGTTTAATGAAAGACTTTAATTATGGATATAATACAATTTATTCAGCTTTCAATGCAATGGAGTGTAATAAGGTCTGTACTGTTCTGCTGGTTTTCTAATACATAGTGTTTCATACACTCTCACAGCCACAAGATAGGAAAATGATTCAAAGTCGAAAGCTGTACCCCAGCAGTGAGAGCTGGATGTTGGAAGGGCCGTCATCTCCAGCAGTGTGGGTGAAACCCAAATACCTTGTGAGAGTAACACAGGATTTGGAAGCACAGCTGTGAAATAAGCATCACTGGAATCCAACAAATGTCTTACTAAAGGCTACTACAGCTGCTAGTTCATTTCTAGAGTAAAACAAGAAAAGCAGCATGTGCCTAGGATCTAAATATATGAACAGCATAACTTGTTTTGTTATCTGCCCTGTAGAAAAAGCAGACAGGCCATAAATATCTTATCCCATCAATGCAGGGTGGAACGGTGACAACCGTACTGCAGCGCTACTAATCTTTAGACGGGTTTAGTATGTTCTGAGCACAGAGTACTTGTCTGATTTCTAATGTAAATTGCTGTATTGTCTTGCCTGTTGGTGTGAGCATAGGAAAGTACAATGTGAGTAACGAGCTGTCTGTGCAGGACAGGTTTTGCATTGAGCTGTGGCCAGTGCAGGTCTATGTGGCCTTTGCAAAAGCACTTGGGGGCTTGCTGTGTCTCTACAGAGTGGAATCCTCCTTGAATGGTGAATGCTGTGAGAATTTGTGTGTTTAAAGGAACTTCAGCTATCTCTATCTGTATTGGGCAGAGCTTCCAGTTAATAAAAAAGAGTTCAAAAAAGACCATGCTCTCAACAGACATGAAATGCAAAGACTAACCACATATATTATTATATAGACACAATTTTTCAAAATTACAGTCCATACCAAACATTGGCTCTAACGCAGTGTGTGGTATTCTTGTTATACAGTAGCGGTCCTAGAAACATTATTAATTTTTTTTCAAGGCAATCATGTCTCCTTTCAATTTGAGCAGCAGTGAACTTTGTAGATTGCATCTACACTACTAGTTCAATTTGTTTATTAAACTTATTATCTGGATGGTGTAGGGAAGTCATGCTGTTTGCTACCACAGAAAATCCAGAAGTTAACTCTACAAAAATGTTTCCGTGAAGAATTGTCTGCAGGTTAGATATCAATCCACATAAAACCCAGGGTTGTAATTCTTGCTTTATGCTGGTACAAAATATGCAGTTGCTCACAAGGAACTTCTAGAACTGTCTGGATGCCATCTTGTGTAATATGTGCTAGGATGACCCTGCTTGAGCAGGGAGGTTAGACTAGATGACCCACCCTTACAACCTTACCCAGTTCCGTGATTCTTTGTGCTGATCAGAAGAACCTACTGGTCTTTTGTTCTGGCATGTGCGTATGCATTTGTAAGTGTCTCATTCTATGCATGTTTAAAAAGAGGAGGAACAAATTAAGATGTTTATGATACAACCTCCTTTGAATATATCATTCAAGAAGATCTTCACAGAACTATGTAGGTTTTGTTAGGCATTAAAGTGTCCTCTGTGCTTACTAAAACTTTCTATTTAGCTTCAAAAAAACTTTCTCTTAATTAGAACTGCCTCTGCAGAATGTGCTTTTTGATATGCAGGTTCTGCCTCTGTCCTGACTTTGTTACTTTTTAAAATATAAAATATTTTGTTTTATTTTTATAAAATAAAAAATCAGTAGTTGACTTTTGTTGGATAAGGCTAGAAACTACTTATTAGGGCACCAAAGCAAATGCCAGTATGTTACTAACCAAGGGTTCATAATAGATAAAGAACAATCACTACACCTGATTCAAGTAACTAATCACAGAGAATGGTTAGGGCAGGGAGCAGAAACCTGATGCCCCACTTCCAGGCTGCCCTTGTGAAAAGTGGCATCTATCCTCAGGTACCTGTCTGCTGCTCTTAGGTCACTCATATTTTAAGTCACAGTGCCAATTGCACATCATTCAAAGTGTGGCTTCTGCCTTTTGAAAACTATATATTTAGAAAAAATTGATTACGAATTACGGACTTAGTTGGAAAACCCATTTTAAAGTAATGCTACTGATGACCACTGTTAACTAGAAGTACAAAAGAATGAATGCTGTTTGTAGGCTGCTTATAAAATTTGAGGCTTGCTGCCTTTTTCTTCCTTCCAACTGTCATAAAAATGATAGTTTTTTTCAGGCATTCAGTCATCTGTGCTCTTAACTCGCTTATATGCCAAAGAGACCTGCCTTTTAGGTATCAGGATTAATAGTTGAAGTATGGGTGCTTGATTTGACAGTTATCTTTCTTTGTAGAGAACAGAGAAGCAAGAATGACAAAAAAGTCAGTGTCTTTGTCCAGGGTGCAGCAGGGACAAGCAACATCATGAAATAAGTAAAATGTCAAATGTAGAAATGTTCTTTCTGTCCCAGTTTAGGACAATATTAGGTTTATCAATGGACAAGAGATGGATAGGGAAGGCAGCAATTTATTAAAATGTAGATATATGGGGAAATAAATGGGTGTAATTGCCCAATTATGACCAGCCAGGACTCCCTCTGAGATACACACACACACACAGAGTAACCTGAGAAGGGAAGGGGAAAGGGAATATAGGTACATCCTACCCCGGACAAGATGGCCCCCACCCCTCTGCACCAGCCACGTGTAACTGGAGAAGGGAAGAGGGGAAAGACTAGAGGTTCCACCGAACCCCCTGGGCAAAACGGCCCCACCCCCACCCTCGCCGTGGGGAAAGGAAAAAAACAAACTATCAACACAGAGGAGAGGTTCAGGGTGGGCACCCACAACCCTAAAAAAAGGTAAAATGTATCTGTGGAAAAGAAGGCGACAGTCTTTCCAGAGGCGATGTGTCTGTGAAGAAGTCCTCTCAAAAGGGATCCTCTCAGGCTGGGGAAGATGAAAAGCAGTGGGACCTCAGGGAACTCTGCGGAGGAAGAGACAGCAGGCAGCAAAAGTCCGGCGGGGGAAGGGGGAAAATCCTCAAAGCCGTGCTGAGTAGAGACGCCCTGCCTTCAGCTTCAGAGTCCCCGGGGAAAAAGAGAGGGCCAGTGCTCTGTCCCGCAGATTAAAATCCCAGCCCCTTCCCAGCATTCCTTGTGGGTCTCCAGGGCTGATGTGGAAAACCCAGGCAGGGCGTAACCTTGGTAACCTGGCTACTCCTCCCAGCCAAATGTGGGCATAGGAGAAAGAGTTATTTTTTCTTTGTCTTCCCCTGCAGTTTTTAAGCCAAACCATTACACTTTCTTACTGGTCAGAACAGAAGAAGAGCTTATATTTGAATCACTCATATTGCTGCTGTCAGAGAGACCAGTAATTACTGTGCTCTTGTTTTGAGCAATTCCTGTGTTTTTGTTTTTTTTTTCAAATAAGTGCTGCAGTTTTTCTTAGCATTCATAAGGAGGATAAAGAGATAAAAGACATGTGAACATTATTGTCAAATACTCCCACTGGGGTTTTGCCCAGGAACCTCGCATCGGTGACTCTAAAACTTTCTTACTGCTGTGTCTTTAGTGCTTTGTCTTTGAAACCTCTAATCAACACATTTTTCTGGACTTGAAATCACCTGGGATTAGTATAATGGCAGACTCTGCATCAGCCATTGATATCATGGCAAATTAAAACTATGCCCAGCAAGGCTGTTTCCATCTCTAGAAAGGAAGCAGCTGCTACTTTATGACTAAATTTAATTTATACACTAAGTCATTATTTATATGAATTAAAGTAATTTAGAGAAAAACACAGCTCAAAACAGAGATGTTTTTAAGAACAATCAGAAAAATAATTATCTTCCAGTTAAACCAGACTCTGTGTTTGACTTCTACATATTCTGGTTCGGCCTCTGCCTCTCTGAGATTGGATAATGGGTTACTGTTCTTCCATAAAGGATTTTAAATAATCTACTACACAGAAAGACCCAAAATTTTTAAGTTTGACAGTTTAGGTTATCCATTATAGTGTTTTTGTTGTTCATTCGTTGGGCTTTGGGGGGAGTATGTATGTGTGTGTGTAGAGACAATTGCCTAGAAGCTGAAATTATGATTTTTTTTTTCTCCCTCACGGGAACCTCTTTAGTTCAGAAGAAGCTGACTGTATACATTCAACAGCTTCAAAGGAAATATACTTAATATAGTTCTTTGTAGAAGGCAGGTAATTTGTCCAGTTGACTTTGATTTCCTTGTGAGGTTGACAAAGCTCTAAGTATTTTCCTCCCATTTTACTCCTTACATCTAGCAATTCTTTCCACTCTCGAAATTCAGGTTCAGTCTTGGCTCAAGTGCAAGAAATTTCTGTTCTGTGTAGATCTTAGACCCCTGAGAATCATTTACATGGTATGTCTTTAAAGGTTTAGAGCTTTTTAAGGGGGAAAAAAGGGTGGACATTTACCAATAACTCAAGCTAAAAAGTTTCTTTTTGAATAAGATTTTTTTATTTCCTTTTAATTCTTTCAGCCACTGAAGATAAGAAACATGTATTAAAGCAAAAAACAGGCTTGGAAATTTTCGAGTCATACTAATCAAGACTGTGGCACTGACCTTCTTGGCACATCCAGAAACATGGCCAAACCAGTGGGAAGAGATTTGGGGGATTTTGCCTGTAGGAGCCTCACAGTAGCAGCTGTTGTTGGAACCATGTGCTATGGTTTGGAGTCTGCTAATCAGAGGAGCATTCTTTCCAGGGCAAAAAGGGGATATTACATGACTCCCTGCAGTTTGAGAAAGCGTGAGTACTTCCTAAATTAGCTAGCTATTGCCTATGTATTTGTTTATATTTTGGGTTGCTTGTATGGTTGCAGAATAGCTTGGATGGCAAAGATGACAAGTCTTGCATATTTAGCATATTACTTTATTGTTAATAACTGTACTAAAGCCATCTGCTGCCACAGCAAGTTATGAAGTCAGAAACAAATGAAGTGAATGGTTTACAGCTGATGACTGTATAGTTCAATAAGGGAAGAACTACTACTGTTCAATATATTTAGATTAATTGATACTTGCCTGTGTTCAGAGAAGACAAGACCTGAAATTGCAAGGAACTATTATAATAATTTTATGTTTTGGTAGTAGTGGAAAACTCATTCATGTACTTAGTCTTAGTGAGCTAAGACTGTACAAGCAAAGAGAGGAAAAGAAAGTGCCTGCCTGAAATAGATACACTACAGAGGGTGGAAAACTGAAGGTGATAGGACAGAAGGAAGAGTGTGATATGAGAGCAATACTTTCCATGGCCAGTGTGCAAAAAATTAGTGTCCAGAAATTGTGAAAAATCTTAAAAAGGTTCTATTTTAATCCTCTTGTAAAATTCCTCCTTATCCTACACATTTTTGAGTACTTTTCTGCAACCAGAAAAACTCCATGCTTACCAAGTTTATAAGGTCAAAGAAAGATATGATAAAAATTCACGCTGTGTGTGGGTGAGCTCAAATCACTCAAATTGAGTGTTGTTGGGTGTTGTTGATTTCATCTGGTTTCAAAGAGGTTGTCAAGTTCTCAGATTTAGGTTCTTCAAAGTTTTGGAAAAGCTCATATCTAGGAAGAATAGATAAATCCTATAACTCAGCCAAAAGCAAAGCTTAAAGAGGCTTACCTCTTTCTTTAATAACTAAATTAGTTATCTGTGAGCTGCAAATCCACAGGGATCCAGTCTTTCTTGTAACTATGCTTTCATATGATCTCGCAGAACTTATTAAATCAGGTGATGTTATTTATGGCTTCTGTTGTTACAAAGATAAATCAATACAGATCATGGGAGTTATTTCTTTTATATAGTACCTCTTAGCTTGCTAAAGATGGTCAATCATATTTGACTGAACACATCAGGAATCAGAGTAAAAGACTATTTTTTTTTCATCATTCTCACCCAGCTCAGTACTACTTTCCTCATTGTTTCTTTGACCAGAAGCTTGCCTTGAATACCATTGCTTCCCTTGCTACAATAACCATTTGTTTCCTCGAGGATGTGCAGAGACGTTAACCAGTGGTTTGTGTCCATGTTTTAAGTGCTCACTTAATCTACCTGTGCTTCAAGCTATTCTATTTGTGGCTTTTTTAGTTTGTTGTTTTTTTTTTTNTTAGACCTGAAAATTCTCTACAGCTCTCCTTTTCTCAAATCAGTTGTAATAAATAAAACCTGTACTGACACATAATCTTTTTCTCAAAGTAGCCTTTTTTTGTGGCATCAATATTGAAATAGAGTAAGACTTGAAGAGAACAAGGAGAATAATTCATGCAGATCATTGCCACATATTTTTATCATGTTCCCTATCAGCTCTGTATAGCTTACTATGAAAATGTCACAGAAATTAATGTAACAATATGTTTTTAAATTAATTACTAGTGAACAATAAATCATTTAGTTTTTGTTAATTTGAAAAATTTCTTTACTCTGACATTGATTATGATATCTTGTAGAGCTTGTGAAACCATGTATTCATAAATAAGGGGAGATATATATGTCTTTATATAAGTCCCAAGAAATTTCTAAATTTTATATTCTGTATATTTATCTTCTTTCCATTATTTTAAAGTGAAAAAAGACTAGATTGTAAAGAAAAGTTTATGAGTATTCTGCCAGATCCTATAAGAAATGCCTGTCCTCTCACAGGACAGTGGCACTTCTTGCAAACTGGTCAAGTTTTCCATTTACCCAAAAAGGCACTAGAAGATGTTTTGTGGTTTCAATGGAAAATACGCCATCTTTGGGCCTAGCTCTAAGTATATATTCTAGGCACAGGTTCTTCAGTTTATATATAGTATTGGAATGTACATGATATTAATTTCCTGAGTGAAGAATGACAGAATTGTTTAGAAAAAATATCAGAAAGAAACCAGAGATCCAAGGAAAATCCTAATCAAATCTTCACTGACATGAATAATACAGTATTTTGCTCATTTTAAACCACGCATAGAAAATGGTGAGCTGTGTCAACGTGTTTCACTATCACTTCACGTATCTGTATGCTAAGAAAAACACATTTTATGAACTGGGAGTCCATACTGCAAATCTCATCAGTGCTTGATTAAGATTTTAATACTTTATACTTAATGCATTACATCTTATTATTAAATTCCACCTTTTAAACAGGTGATAGTGTCTGAATTATATAATATGTATATCCATATATAAATGTTCCAACCAAACTATAGTTTTTCCTGCTAACATTTATTTAGAGTAACTTTTAAAGAGTCAGAATCACATTTATAAAATAGTTGTTTTCAATTATTGTCACTACCATGAACAAGTCTCTGATCCACCCACACCCTGCCCCCAAATAAACCCCCAAACCCCCCTCTCTGGATACATGGTTCCTACTTGATCAAGCAAAGAGAAGCCCAATTTCAAAGGAATGCAAAAGTATGGAAGACCTCTACTGTCAGGAGCCAGACAGTTTAAGGTCAGTCTTGAATATAGATGCAGTAGATGACTTCGAAAGACAATGGAGATTTTGTACCTGGCAAGTAAAACTTTTAAAATGCAGTCAAAATACCAATCTGGAAAACAAGCATCAGATATTTCTGTACATAGCTTTAAATATTCATAACTCTTTTACCATCCCTTTATCTCAAAAAATATTCAGTGAGTTACAGCCTCATCTTTATCTCCTTTGTAGTCTTTTTCTTCTGTGTGTTTAAGTTCAGAAATAGTGTCAAAGGTTCAGATATCAGACAGGATTGAAGTTCCGTGCCTGTCATGACTACGTGATCTGATCTTAAATGATATCTATGTAGGCACAGACCCAGGAGATTAAAACAGATATGAAAGGCTAGAACAGTGGATTTGAGGGTCAGCAGGTAATTGTCCATGTGACCAAGAGTATTTGTATCATGTGATGCCATAGAGGCTGGAGCCAAGACACTGATACCTTCTAGGCATGGGGGAAAAGTTACTTTAGATTGTCTAGGCTTTGTTTTCACTTTATGAAAAAGCCCAACAGGAGCTGTATTCTCAATCAGGCAGCCTGTAAAATGGATTTTGGATGGCAGCACTGTAATATTTCCATATTTGGAAATGTTACAGTTGGAAAGATGGCTGAGATGGTTATCTTGGTC
>VYZS01071872.1:14948-36031 GCA_013400695.1 Neodrepanis coruscans
CTGCACTCTGCCAGGCTGTTCCCCCCCCCCCTCCCCCCCCACTCAACACCAATCTGAGGAGAGGAAAGAAGTTATTTTTGTTTCTGTCATCTTCAGTCACCAAAACACCACACCATAGCAGGCATGGTTGCAACTAGATACTCTTTAAGGTCCATTACAATCCCTTAGCTTTCTACTAACTTAATATTCTATAATTGACATCATCCCTTAAGAGAGTTTTCTGGTCTTCAATACCTATGTTTTATTCTGTGTCTCCTGGCTGACATCTAGATTGTGATACTTCAGTTGATTCTTCAATTTTGTCATGTTTGATGAGACATGTAACACCATCTGGAAAATGAATAATATAAAAGAAGAGATCTTGGACTCTTTTGTTTGATTTTGTTTTGTATAGTTACAATAATGATAAGACATATGGAGAAAAATGGTTCCTTAATGCTCTGCAGTTAAGACATTCCTCTTGAAAAGTTTTAGGTTCTAATACTTTCAATTAGTGAAAGATGAGGGACATATTTTGACCTACACAGAAACTGAGCCTCTTTAGATGTAATCTCTCCTGCCTCTAAATCACAGCTTGTTAATGATTCTCACTTCAGGCTGGGGAAAATGTATCTTTTGAGGTAAGATTGAGACATCTGCGAAACTTTTTACACTGCCTAGGCTTAGATTTCTGACATTCAGATAATCAAATGGTATGTAGAGTGCAGTAGGGCCTTAATTTTTACCTCACATTGATCTAGGCAGTCTTATTTTATTTTTAGATATTGTAGACACTTGCTGTGACAACCTGAGAAAAAAAATATAAGATGCTGTTTCTACATAATAAGAGAAATTACTTACAGGAAAAAAAAAATAAAAATCAGGCACTGGAACATTATTTTAGGCACTTAATAAACACTTCAGGAAAAGAAGTAAAATAAAAAGAAGAGTTATTTCCCCTCCCAGCCCAGGTTTAAACTTTAGTTATTCAAAATATCATATTCTGATCTTTCAGATATTGTAACATCTAAAGATCAGTTGATTCTAGTGAAAATGTTCACTATCTCCCAATAACTGCCTTAGAAAAAGCAGGATGGGGATCTAAGTATTTTTAACTGGTGTTCTTTAATCTTTAATTCTCCATCGTCTGAAAGAAATTTAGAAATAAAACATTTAGAACACTTAGAATTAAAACATCAATACATGTAATTGGCTGTTTCAGTGTCTGAATCAAGATCAGATTATTAGAAAATAAGAAACTTGAGAAAGGCAAATATACATTACTTATTTGTTTAACAAGACAGAAAAACATGAGTATTTAATTTACATAATCTAGAACCTGGAAGAAAAGAATTACTATATATCTTACCTAGTCGTGTTCACAGTACATGCTTTTTCTTTTCTTGTTGTCCTTTTTGCATAAGTCTCTTGAGCCATGACAGTAAATTTATTTGCGCTTTAAATTTGAAATCATATGACAGAAATAGAAGTCTTTGCTAATCATTATTATTTTAGAACAAAATATCTTTTCCTTACTTTTCAAACACCCAACATACTAATGTTTGAAATGTAGTTTAGCCCTTCTTTCACTTAATCTTTTATGCTTCTCTTCTGCAAGTTAATTTTAATTAGATAAGATCAACAGTATTCTCTTGAGAATATTATCTGTATCCAAAAATAAAAATTATTTTATGGTGACCAAAATGTCCCTGAAATTAGACTTCTAGGTCTAGCTACAATTTTTCACTATTATAAGTAACGAATCGAATTAAATACTTTTTTTCTGAGATATTAATTATATACATCCAGCTCATACACTCTGAAGGTTATCTTATATTTTGAATTTCCTAACAGAATTTCAAAACTTTTTCATGGATTTTAGGCTTCTAACTATATAGCTTCTAAAATTAAACCTTAAAATCAGAGATATTTTTAGTTGATCTGACTAAAAATAAGATTAGGTGACACCTAAAACTGTTCAAAGAGACAATAAGCAAAGTCTTTATTTCTTTTCACACAAGCATTATGTCCAAAATCTGCTTATCTATAACTTGATTATTCTTCCACAACAAAAGCACTTCCTGTTGGCAATGGAACATAAAGAAATTGTAATACATTATCACATCTAGTCACCACATTTAAGTATACATATATAAGCTAAAAGGTACTAAAGAGGAAATAGGAAATATTCCTTGTCATAAATATAGTCCTAAGGCTCCAACTGGTTCACAGTGTGTTACTCTCTCTCATTAATTCATCTATGTATTATACCAGCATGATTGCACTGTTTTAAGTGGGTTTTTTATTGTTGTTTTTTGTTTGTTTGTTGGATTTTTGTGGTTTGTTAGATTTAGTTTTGTTGGGGGGGTTTCTGAATATATTCTTGTTTAATGTGTAAATGTAAAGATAGATGAGCTTTCAGTGCCTATTCATTGTCTAGTGCTGCCTGCCGCTAAAGACAATGCAATAAAAAAGGCCATGCAGAACTCTAGTCAGAAGAGTCTTGAAGCAGGAAAGTGTTCATTTTATCACTTCATTATATGTAGAAACTTATGAAATTAGAAAAATTATAGAAGTCTAAGCTCTGTCTTGCATGGAAATGTTTGCAGGCTTAAGAATACTCATTGTGTAATGGCTCGTAAGTAGTATCAGTAATTGTACAAATGCCACTGAGAAGCAGGCACCTTAAATGACACACATTTACTTGTCATACATTCTGTTCCATAATTCCAAAATCAACCAGTGTTAAACAGCTGTCTACCTTACACAATGTGTGAAGACATGAAAAAATTTTTCAAGTTAAATTGAAACATGATGACATTTCTTGGCTGCTATTACTTCAACACCAGTGATGTCCGCGTAGCTGAAAACTGCCAATAAAATAATTTAGTTACTTATTTTTACAATGAATTAAAAATATGTGAGGAATATGATAGCACACAAGGAAACTACTGTTTCTCAGTGATAACTTATTCATTTACCCTCAGTTTCTTGATAATTTAAAATCATGGTGTACTGGAATCAGGTAGTTCCAGCATGTCAAAGAAGTGATTTGAAAGCACATTCCAGGTTTGATTCTGCAGTCTGTCAGAGCTATTGTAATTCACAAGCCACAGCTTGGATTCTTTTCTGAATATGCATGATACCTCTAGTGTTTTTTTTTTCTTAATCCTACAGAATATAAGCAGTGAGATAAAGGATAGTAAAATCAAATGTAACACCTTCGGAATGAAGGAAAAAAGGGAGAAGGATATGACTAAACCTTCAGGAACAACAGCACTCCTTTATCTTAGCTATAAAGAGAAGGTTTAGCAAGAACAAATGACTTTGAAAAGAAGATCACAGGGGAAGGCAGACATAACTGAGCCTTCAGCTAAGCCCCACAAAACAGCTTAATTCCTAACAAACTCATTTCACGATCAGATCTGTTGATTTAAAGTGTACTTAGGAGAGATGAAAACCTAAGTGAGTATGACAGTTAAAAGGTGGTGGTTTTCTTACTAAGTAGAACAAGTCAAAAGAACTGATTATTTTATTATAGGCCTTATTTTCCTACTTTAGGTGTATTGATAGTCTCCTTTAGTTTTCTATTACTGAATTGTGTTTTTAGCAGGTAATTAAGTGAATAAAGAGAAGGTCATGAGTACTTGGGGTTGAGGAAGCTATTACAAATTTACTGCAAGTATTAAGCAAAAGATAAAAATCAAAGAGAAGAAGTGAATGCTGAGGTTTCCATTATAGAATGGAAGTGCCTATAATGGTTAAGGTTAGGGTTAGGATTTAGCCTGTTGTGTTTTGACACAAGGTCTAGATTACAAGAACAAAATTTTACTCTGGCATTTTTCAAAGAATGAGTATTAAAATCAAATTAAGAGCATTGAAAATGTTCCCAGAAAATGTTTTGTCATTATGATTCTCACTGAAAAAATATTAGTATGGTCTGAGGATACAGTTTTTCTTCATTTTTAAATAAAATGAACATCCAAATAATTAGACTAGAAATACTTTGTTGTGTATTAATTTAACGAAAAATATGAAATCTATAGGAATATATTACTCTGTCTCTTTTTTGTTAGACTTTGTTTCTTATCCTTTAAAGCAGATTTTAACGACCTGTAATATACCTGCTACATTTCATGGAGTAGCACATCTGCATACATGACAACTAATCAGTCTCTTAATGTTTCCAACTGTCTTCTGCACAGTATATTAGTTATTTTTACAAGACAAGGGAACAATTATTTCATCAGGTGCTGAAATTAAGAGTATGTAATTAGCTTCGCAACTGTGGCACAGGGATTAAATTGCTGTGCTTCATTAATTAATAGTTAAATAAAGCGCCAGCTATGACCACGAGTAGGCTGTTACAGTAGTGATGTTCAGGGCATCAGGACTTTTCTCTTTGGTCACTGCAGAAGTTCTCTGAAGGTGACTTCAGGATGGTTGTGTGTATGTGGAGTGACTTTTTTTTTTGTGAAATTCAATGATGTAGGTTGCTTAAAATGAACCTTGAAAAATTTAGAGACCTGTAGGGTTTTTCCTAGCAGAAGAAACTTCATCCTAGTAACTGACTGCAGTGCTATTCAGCCTCTCATCACCTGTCAGGCAGATGGATGAAGTTTTGATCTGGGTTGGTTTACTATTCATGGTTAGAAATTGTTGTCTTAATACATGTGGCCATAAATGGTAGAAAGATTTTTTTTTTCTCACAGCCCGCTTCACTAGGTGGAGGAGATATCAGTAGTGATGTCCAATCATAATGTGCTTTTCCTCTTTTTCTGTAGGTCAAGAAGAGAAAGGGTTGCTGACACCATCACATGTAAGTGTAATTTAATGTCACTAAGAGTGAACAAAACACAGTTCATCAGCTTCATCAATGTAGCCTCCCACTGAACTGTTTCTAGGTACACATCACATTTTACTCTCAACAAGCAAATGCCTCATTCTGAGCCTTGTAAACTAAACCCTACAACTGAACAGAAATAACAGAACAGAATCACAGAATCAACTAGGTTGGAAAAGACCTCTGAGATCATACAGTCCAACCTTTGACCTACCAACCACTTCGTCAACTACACCACAGCACTAAGTGCCACATGCAGTCTCTTTTTAAATACCTCTCACTAAATCAAATTTAGACATCAGATTAGGTCATATTTTACCTTCTTCTCCACAGGTTTGTAGAAAATGTTGAACAGTTTCTGCTGTATACACTCTATATTTCTGTAAAACAAGTTACCTTAATTACATGCCATATTATATGTCATACAAAAATAATTAACAGTTCTTCTCTTAGTGAGAAAACCCAGAGACGGTTAAAAACATTAACTTCAGGAATCATTCATTTAGCCCAGCTCTCTGTGTAGAACTGTTTTGAGGAAGCTGGGGACTGAGAGGCCAGTTGTGTACATTACTCTGGAACACTGAAAGCTGGGATGGCAGTTCCTTACCTTGTAAGGCAGTACTTTACCTACAGTTTTGATTTATGGGTTACTAACTCCTCTGTCATAATGTAGATAATTTAGATTTTGATATTCTAGCTAACACTAACTTTAATGTAAAGAAAAAATATAATTTCTCTCCAAAATGAGAGCTAAATTTGTCACTTCTTACTGAGGCAGTATCTATGGAGGTTAATGAATAACATTGCAGACACTGTGGTAAAGATTTCTTTTCGTTACAAAGGACCTATAATTCTTTTGCCCTTCACTAATTTCCTCTGAGTAGGAATTCTTATTCTCATGTTCATATTTTTAATTTTAGTATAAAAGTCAAACAGCTTAATGTGCATAAAAAAGGTGAAGCTTTAGATTGCTACTATCAATCAGGAATGTGTCAAACACTGAAATAATTTCAAAAGGAATTATTGCTGAAACATGATTAGGAACTTAATCTTTAATTCTGCACTTCCCTATATTTAAGTTGTGTTTCTGTTAGAAGCATGAGGTATATGTATTTTTTCATTATTATTATTTATTTTGTAATTCAAGAGAGCATATGGAGTTTTAAGTTAACAATTGTGGGGTTGGGAAGTTGTATAAGACAGTGGCAGAAACACATTTGTATTCTCATAGAGTAATAAATGATCTGTCATCATTAATAGTTACAGGAAAGAGATGGCAACTCAACCAGGATAAATAAGAAAAGTGCATGACAACCTGCCACTGCCTAATGAAGCTGAGACATTAAAGGTATTAAATCATAGTATTTTGCTAGTACACCTGGTTTCTCTTTATTAAAAAGACATTTATCTAATGAGGCATAGTAAGGTATTTTCAGTAATTGAATATGGTTTCCTGATAGAAGGTGGGTTACAAAGGACCAGGGGAGAAACAATACTGTATTATAGTGTCACAAGGACCAGACAGTGAGTGCTAGCCCTGGGTGTTTTTGTGCACACATTCAATTTGTGTATATGAGTATTTAAATTGTATTTTACATATTGTTATTATTCATGTACATAAAATTACTAGTAAGTTTAAATTACCTGAGATTGAGTTTTGGATGAGAGTTACCAACACATATAGATTTGAAAAGCTCGTGAGAATATTTCTAATGTACTGTTCCATGAAAGGAAATTTTTTTGTCTTCAGTGAAAACTCTTCCATGTGTTTCAGAAGGATTTTCTTCTAGAAAGAATGAATTCAAATAAATTAGGAATGTGCCATGGATTTTCCATAAGTGTAAAAGGAAGGAGATTAATACCATGAGCAATTCACTGCAAGTTATTCACTCAGTTCAATCACACTCAAGGAAATTGGTAGTCAAAATAATTGATTATAATTCCCTTTTTTTTTTTTTTTGCTTATTCAGTATGAGAAACATATATACCCTAGAGTAGTGTTGTTTTGGAATATCTTTATTTGGATGCAGCAGGAAATTCTGGTATGATGTGTTCTCAAGAGCATAATAGAGAAATCTGACAAATAGCAATAATAGTATTTTTCTGATGCTTGCAAATGCACTATGCTGAAAAGGGTGAGGAAATTAATCTTAACTTAAAAAAGGAATTTATTTTCTAAGAAAATAGTAATCTTTGAATTCCTGATTAGAAACTTATATCTTTTTTCTTTCCATCTTAATTTAATACATAAATGAAGAAGAATATATTTTAATTCTGTTTTTTCCTTAAGTTAACATTCTTGATGAGTCATTTGCAGCTGTATGCCAAAATTTTTTAATTTCAGTAGTTATTGAAGGAAGATCAAACTGTTGCTTTTAATCCTACAAAGGCCTTAATAATAATGTAATATGTTAAAAAAAAAAAAAAAAAAAGCATTGGTAAAGTAAATGTGAGAGATTCTAGAGGATCTATGTGTTAAACAGGTGGATTACTACTGTGAACTCATGCTACTAGCAACTGATTACCCAGAACACTTGTGAGACGAGAGAAATATCTAATTTCATCCTGATTACCCTGCGGGGCAAGCTCTCTGTACATGTGGTAGCTCAATATGCCTGCTACATCAACTAAGTATAGTTTCATGAAGCATCAATCTTCTAATCCAAATCTAAAACTGTAAACATTAGCATAATTTAGCAGGCAATACTTACTTAAAAGTCTTCATACATGTTAAATGTTTAGTTTCTGAGCACAACAGTGTCTTAATTGCTTAATAGAAATGTATGCTGCTTAGTTCAAAGGACAATATACTTTTCAGCCTTGGAATATATAGGTATTTATTTCTTCAAACTAACTAATAACGTTTGAGGAGAAGGTACTTTCCAAACTGAAGAAAAATTTCAAATATAAATGAAGAAGGAAAATGCATACCTTTGCTGCTTTTTGTGGTGATGTTCTAGCACATTTGCCTTTTAAGATTTATTAGGTTCTGAATCTGGGGTAACAATATCACTTTTCAAGTGGGTTTTTATACTATGAATGCTATGAATAGTCCTAATAATTTCATTTAGTATAATGTATGTTCCCAATAATGAATCTATTACATTAGTGACCCCAGAATATCCATATCAATGGATAAGCCAGAATTCTTTATTTTATTCAGAATTAGGTCAATTAGAAGAGAAATCTCTTATTAAATTAGAAAGTTAAAAGCAAAATTCAGTCAATTAATAAAGAACAGACAATATATTCATTTTTCTACTAATGCTGTTATTTCTATTTTTATTAATGGGTGAAACTATTTGGTATTTTATAAATTAGTTATCATTTATGAGTTGCTGAAGTTCTTTGTATATTAGTTTAATTCTCTGCATATGGCATTGGATTTGGAAATCTTTCTGGGGAATAAGACTTTATATCATACTCCCTTTTGTGTATACAAACATCTAACCGTGGATTTCACAATTTGAGAATTGCATTTGACATGCTGAAAGACCAACAAGATTTCTGGAGTGCCTGACATACTAGGGAGTCTGCAAGAGACTTTTCAACACTAAAAAAAGAATTGTGAAGGCAAGACTTTACAACTGCCTACAATGACCTAACAATAAATTGTAGCAAAGAAGGAGGCACATGCTCTTTGGAGATGCATGTGAAAGGGCAATAAACAATAGACACATGTTAGAAGTATAGAAACTCTAAATTAATTGTAAAACAAAGATGATAATAAAATTTTGGAGCCATTTGACCAGAGAGGCTGTGGAATCTGCACCTTTTACTGTATTAAAAAGCTGTATAAGACCCTGAGAAACCTGATGTAAAATATACAGATTTTGAGAGGAGATTTGGAGTACATAACATTTAAAATCACCTCCAACGTAGGTTATTTTTTTGTGACTCTATTTTATAATTCCATGAAATGAAGAAAAAAACAAGTTTTATACTATTCTTATACTTGTCCTTCAGAAAAGGAGGTTGAAATTGTTCATTCTGGCAGTAGTGTATACAAATGTCTGTAAGTGTTTTTCTGTTTGTCTATTCTATTTCTTCTGCACAAAATTAAAAAAAAAAACAGAGTAGAGCTGCTTTCTCTGTATTTTGCTCCAATCTTTTATGTGCCTCAGTACTGAATACATCATGACTGTACTCAAGTGAATAAAGATCTCAGAAGGAGCAAGGACAATCTTTTCACTTACCTAGTCTGCTCTGGCTCCTGGATGCTCTTTAGTATGACATTTAAGTCTGTCATTTTTTCCAGTTTCAGCACGATTAATCCTCTCTTTCTATCTAGCCTTTTTTATCTTCCTCCCATCTTCTTCTATATTTCAACCTTTTCCCCTTTCCATCCTATCTAAGGGCTCTTCCTCTTCTCAGTTTTATCATTCCTTGATATTAAAGTAGTTCTATAATAGCATTATTTCATATTATTTTAGTGGCCTTGTCTTAGTTTCCTACATGTTAGCCATGTTTTATTATCTTCTATTACAGTTAGAATGACCTCATCCTGTTCTAACTAATACAGAGATTTGGTGTGTATAATCTCCACTAAGTTGCAGAACCTTCATATTTGATGTGTTTCCCCCTTTTTAAAAAAGATATTTTAATACTTAGACAAAGTATAAATATATGTTGGAATTTTTTCATTTACTAATTATTTTTTCAAGTAGACTGGAGAGATCTATGTACTTATTCTTTACCTTGGTACAGATTTTTTCTGATGTGCACTGCACTGCAATTATTTATTGTCTTTATCATACAACAAGCTGAAGTTGATGCTATATTGTGTTCAATAATAAACAGAAATTTTTTACATTTTTTTTCAGTTTTTTCAGCCTGCTATGTTTATTGGAGGATTCTTGGAGTTTCCCATAGTCCTTGTAAAGAAATAAGAATAAACAGCTTTCTCTGCAGACTCAGTGCTAGAGGTGTTTATATTACAAAAAGAGTAAAAGTTGGTCTTATATAGTGCAATAAAGAACATCAATGCTACCATCAACAAAGAAGCCTAAAGAGAAAAAGCAACTTTTTGAAACATGTAATAAACAATATATAAATATGTAATAGTAATTAATAATTCTTGCTGAGTAATAGTATATCCCTATTGTGACAATAGGGACATCCCACTGTTGTGGTTGCCTAAGAGAAGTTCAACTAGTTGAATTATCAGATGTATTCAAAATCTTTTTCTCAAAATTGTGGTAATAAAAATATACCTATTTTAAGGGGGTTTTTTTGTGTATAATTTTAGGCAGTTCATCAAAGGATAGGAGTAGAGCTGTTGAACAATATTACTCTCATATTCACATCTATTTACTTTTCCTTTTGTATTTGGGAACATTTCTTGGAATTCTAAAACAAATGAGATAATCATAGTAACTACCGAATCTAATTCTTCTATTTAAACAATTTTGACATGCAGAAAAAGGGTGTGGAAGATGCAGTCCATATTGGGAGCCAGGACAATCATGGAGAGATGCTGTGAAACGCGTATTACATTTTTGGTAAAACACTACCATCATTAATGTTTGAGGAAGGAAAGAATTTGTTACAGGAAGAAATGAGCAGTTATGCAGAATAGACTTAGGAACACTTTAATCATATCTTCCTTCAAATTCTCTTGAGAAGTGCGTATAACTAAATTTCTTGGTACTTAGTCGTATGATACACAAATATGATTAGAATTGTATACTAAACTAATCCTAACTGAAAATTTAGATTTCAAAGCATTTCTGTTTTCATGGAAGCAAACTAGTAAGCTATATTGAAGGTAGCGACAATGATGAAATCACTTCTGAAGACATATCAGAATGCTTTTAATATGCCAATAAAAACTTCTCTGTCCCCTTAAACCAAAAAGTTGTTCATCTGAGCTATCGGCCCTGTAAAGATGTTTTACCACACAGATTTAACTTGTCTGGGCATTTGATGACAGGTGCTGATGGGTCTCAGTATAGGTTACTGTGTTCAGTGATTTGCAAGTTGCAAGCTCTCATCTACACATGGAAATCAAGGCCATTTTTCACTGTCATTCTTTCTGCTCTGTGCTCTAACCCTCTGAAAGCATCTCCCTCCAGTGCAGCTCATACCAACCACTCACACTGTAATTGTCTGAGCAGCCAAAAGCCCAGTGATTTATTGGCTTTATTCTAGCTGGGATAAAATGTAAATCTGGATAATAGATGTCATTTTCAGGTTCAGAGCTGGGAATGTGAGATAGAGATTGATTTTTAACTGTCCATTTCCTAGCTCAGAACATTATGCAGTGTTTCATTTTGGCTTGTGTGAAATGTCTGTCAGTGCAGACACAATAACATCTGACCACTTTACAGTGTCTTAACCCTTTTAAAATTGTTTTATTCTGGCATCTCCCAGAAATTATTCATCAAAATAATTTTTCATTTGGGACTGAATGTTATCCAGACTAGACAGTATTTAGCAGCTTGTGGGTTTTTCTCTTGTTCTTTTTTCTTCATTTTTTTTTTCTCTTTTTCCACTCCTCTTCTTCCCCCGCCACCATCAAAGGATTGAATATGTACAAGGGCAACTAGTAGATCATAGCATTGGTCCACAAAGTTATTATCCGTGAGAAGTGGAAAGATGAGAAATATTAACACAACTGTCAATGTCTTATCTTCATATCAGTATTGGCTTATGTTTTTGCTGGTTTACACATGGTAATCCCTTCAGTACATTTTTGTAGTTTTACTACACATTAAACAGACTTCATAATACCATACTGCTTTATTCTGTATTTGAACTGCCAATATTGAATATAGAGGCTTATATGTTGATATGACTCCTTTGCAATATTCAAATTGGATTTTACATAAATGGTAGGTAACATGAAAGAAAGAAGTTGTAAATGCTTATGTGTTATATTGATATCACTGATCCTTCCTACTTGAAAGGTGTTACCTAATGCATTTTAATTTTTTTTTCTCTGAAACAAAATTTGCCAGAAAGTAGCATCAAGGCATCTTCATAAACACAGATCTATGAGCAGTAAAGCAAATATTTTGTTAATGCCATAATATTTATCTATTAACATGCTCAAATGATTACTGTTATCATTATGGTTTCTGACAAGTTTGTGTTGTCATTCAAGTTACTTGAATGAGAGTGGAGACTGAGTTTAATTCTTCCAAAATGACTTCCTTGATGGTAGGATTGCAGCATCTCAGATTATTTTAATTTGGTGAAATATTTGTGTTCATGGAATTAGTGAGAAACTGACTCTGATAACGCTTATAGACTAGAAATAACTAATGATAATATCCACCGGCAAATATTCAAAATCTGTGGTTTGTTCAAAAAGAAAAAAAGGAAATGAAGTTATGCTTGCTTCATTATGGTTCAAAAACATAAAATAAAACCAAAACAACAGAGTTTATATGAAATTGAAAGAAGTTACAGAAAGACTCCATCTAAAGACAAACATGCATTTGTCTGAATTATTAATGGAGAAAATAGATTTTGAAAATGAGTTTCTGTGAATGAAAATATAAAAAATATTTTTAAAGATAATAGAACATTATTTATTTATTACTATGTATTTTAAATTAAACGTAATCTTTAAATCATAATAATGTCATATTTGGCCATGTACAGAGCAGAACAGAGTATTTGATTAAAACAAATAATAAAAAACTCCCCTGCAGATAACAGCAAATCAGATTATATTACAGACTTAGTAGAATTTATTCTGTAATTGACAGCAAGATTAAATTTTAATAACTAAAACTTCCTGGTCTCCACTGAGATATGCTATACACACATGAACAATCAAAATCTACTAAATCTTTCTTCCTTTAAACACAGCTATCCTATTCTTACTGATCTTCATTTTACATTATGCAGTGAAAACAACCATTCCTGACAAGAAGTCGGTGAAGTCAGTAGTATTCCAGTTGTTACCACTTCTTTTATAAAAATGTACGTGTTTAGAATACAAATAATAGTTTTTAATACTTGTAAAATAGCTTCTATTTTACATGGAAGCACATCAGGTCTCTTTTTAAATTAAAATTTCATTTAGTTTATTCATTTAACCACATACTTTTATTTTTAAATTAAAGTCCATTTGCGTTCTGGTTTTAAATGTGTTCTGACAATTAACAGTTATAACACAGTAACCTTATTAATTATTTTATTTTCTATTTACTACTAGAAGCTGCTGAATTTCTAGTGACTTATAAAACTGCTGTTGTTTTAATTTGATGCAATGACTATACAGAATGATGATGTGAAGTTAGATTATCAGAAATTTTTCTCTCATTTCATTGTGAGGCCTAGGTATGTCACAGTAACAATTTGTTGTTCTTCATACATATGTCGAGTTGCTTCTAGATACAGCTGTACTTGGCAAATTTTTGCTTTAGGAGGAGAGAAGCTAGAGCTCACTAAAGTTATTAGTACAGGTTTTTACAATTCGTGTTCCTCCCTGTTCATCATATGCATAATATTTGTGAAAAAGATCTCCCGCCAAGTAGAAGCTCATTCTGTGCAATGGAATCTAAAATAAATACCCTAGCTACCTAACAATAGCCTAAAATTGTTAGGGTATTGTTAGGTAGCTAATTGTTTAGTCCTTAGCAAGAAAATTGTGAATATTTTATATTCAGTTATTTCAGTTTGGAATACTGGCTCCATTCCTTTGAATCAGTTTCACCTCTGCCATTGTATAAGCTGAGAACAAACACCATGTATGATTTCTATGGTGAAACTAAGGAACCTCTGTACATCACTGGAAGGGCCACAAGACATAAGTAGATTTTGAAAGCTGGCATCATCAACATTTCTCCACATCTCCAAACTATTTACACCTGTAGGTTGATACATTTTTGTAATTGAGCAGATTCATTCCTAACATACATATTTTTAGTTCTCTAGGTCTCTTAAAAAAATCCTATTTTTTGCAGTTTGGGCATTTCACTTGGAAAGGTGAATAAACAGATGGGATAGAAAGACTATGGATAAAGTATTTTAGGTACAGCTTTTGCGAGAATTTGCAGGTTTTCAACTCCTTCAATTAATTTGTTAGGTGTGCTACAGGGTTTCAAGTATATTTAATAACCTCCAGTATAACCTGTCATTATTTTCAAGAGATTACTCATCACAGAAACAAAGTCATATAAATTTATTTTACTTAATAAGGACATCTTTATACACAAATTGGAACAATCTTTTTTGAGCCCACAATCTCATTTTCATTGTTGTTTTTTTTCAGTTTTTTTGGTTTTGTAAAACAAGATAGAAAGCTGCGCCACCTAAAGTTTCACTCATTATATTTAAATGCTTCTTTTGTTGTCTTTGCCTTTTATTTCTTCACAAACTGTGAATTAAGGTTAATGAGTTAATTTCAATGTACAGTGTTTTGTAAGTCAGTAGAAGTATCAGTCTCCAAATTAAGTCTTTGGAGTTAAGTACTATGGAAAACAAAAATTGCATCTGAAAGATCATAAAAAGAATGTGTTCATCTGGTTTTAGCACTTTCATGTATAACCACTAGTTTACTAAGACTCTGAGTGACATAGATATGTAAGAATATAACTGTCTTTGTTCCCTTCTTCCTCTTTCCCCTCCTTTTCCTGTCTCTTTCTTTTTTTTTTTTTTCTCTCCTTTAGTATTTTTGGCAATATACAATAACTAGGATTTATTGCTTCAATTTTATTTCAGGGTTTCCTAAAATGTCTGAGGAAAGAGAGGAACAGCACAGGAAAATGATTTCTTGTTTGTGTCATAGGGTTAGAAACCCGAAAGTAAAAAATGGCCGTTTTCCCCCCCCACCTGCTCGGCCCCGTGAAACAGCAGGAGCTGCACTGCGGCAGGCTGTGCAGCCATCCTACCGCCCTGCCCGTGCTGCTGTCCTGGGCGCCCCGGCCGAGCCCCGGGATTTGGGGGGGCCCGACCCGGGCACGGTGGTCCGAGCCATGATTGGCCGGTGCAGGCCCAGTGGATCACCGCCTCCGCCGCCCCTCCGTCTCCCGGGCACGATCCGCTCATGGAATTCAGCCCAGCAAGTTGTGGTCGGTCAGCACGAGTTCGGTGAGTCTCCCGCCTCTGCCCCCCGCCCTCCATCCCTGGGTGTCCATTTTCCAGCGGTGGGGGCCGTGCGGGGCGGCGCGGAGGGGAGCTGCCATGCGCGCCAGTTCTTGGGGCCCAGGTCGGCGCTCCTGCAGGGGCGCTTCCTCCGCCTTTCCCTGTGGGCCAGGGGGAGCGGGGCCGGGCCAGGCCCTGCACAGGGCGGTGGCCCAGCGGCGGCCACGGCGGAGGCAGCAGGGCCGGCTCCTTACCTGCAGCGGTGCGTGCCGGCAGCAACGATGGCGGCAGGGGCGGCTGTGGCAGCGTCCGGTGGGAGCGGCACGGGAGCCTGGCACGGCTGCAGCAGCAGAGCAGCCGAGGTGCCGGCAGCGACGGCGGTGACAGCGGCAGCTGCAGAGAGGCGGCGCCGGTCCTTTGGAAAAGAGCACATGGTGTCCCATGGTCATCGCCATTACCGGAAGCACGCGCGTGGCATTTTCCGGGCGGCCGCGGTGTTTCCCGTGGGCCCCTGCGCGTACGGGGCGGGCCCACGGGCTGCCACCCAATCACCAGAGAGGCCGGCCCCTTAGACCTATCTGCGCAGGCGCAGGATCGGGTCCTCTTTAAAAACGGAGGAAGGCCGGCCATCTTCCTCTTTGGACCTTGGACTCAGCAGGAGCAACATCGTCTCTTGTTTTCACCGGGACATAGCCCACATGAAGACTGAGTTGGGGATTCTGCTGCGGCGGTTCTGGTGAGCATTTTTTTGGGAGGGGGAACCAGTCTTCTGAGCACATCTTTTTGTGAACAGGGTTTTTTTTTCTTTCCTTTCCTTTTTTCTTTCTTTCTCTTTTGGAGGGGTGGGGTGAATTTCCTTTCTCGTGGAATACCACTCTCCCTTGTGGATCTCGGGGAGGCGGATTTTCTTTCCTTGGGGAGGAGGGTTGTTTCTTCCCTTTCGTTTTTTTTCTTTTTTTCTTTTCTTTTTCTTTTGTGGTTTTCCTTTCTTTCCTGCGGGAGGCAGGTGGCCTGGTGGTTACCTGCAGCTATTACCCGGGGTCCGAAGACCACATCTTTCCCTCGATCAGCACTAAATCCCTCCTTGGGCTAACGAGAAGGGAGGGAGGGGTATGCGCGTGGTTTTTCTAATTTTCTTGAGTTTTTCCTTCAGTCAAAGCCGGGCAGAAACCCGCGTTGCTAAGGGATTTCTCAGAACTGCCACGTGTTTTCTTCTAATTACCCGGAGTCTCTCGGGGGGCCCAGAGAGAGACAAGCACTGTCTCCAGAGCGCCCTCATCCCAAAAATGGGCCCTGGGAAACTTAATTTGTTTGTCTGTTTGCAGTTTATTTGTCGGGTTTTTGTGTTTGCGCAAAATAAATCGTGATATTTGTGTGTTTTCTTCATTTTGGGGTGTGTTTGTGACTTCTCTCAGAGTCTCTGCTCCAAAATAGCTGAATTTGTGGTAAAACCACCACAGTTTGATACTGACTGTGGCCTGTGCTTTTCTCCTCCTTCTCTTAGTTTTTACTAAGCTGTGTATTTTATGTTGTTATCAATTTGAGAATACTATATATTTCAATCAATGCTGTGTCTCTTCCAGGTGTCATGCTTTACATAGTCATAGAATGCAAATTAAAAGTATCAGTCACTCTAAAGGATCCCATATTTTTTTTCCTTCCTTGGTTATAATAGAATTATAATGAAAGAAGAAATGCTAAAAATGTTACTTCTGCAAGCTGTCTTGCCATTAGGTAGCGAATTGTGAACATTTTCGAAATATTAAACCAAAATTAGATCCACATGGCAGAAGCTGTAAGTCTTTAATAGTCTTCATTTATTGCCTTGTAACATTTGCATTAACATTGACTTTGAATGCTAATAGAATTTGCTGTGTCTAATAGTTTTAAGAGTCTGATTTAATAGAAAAGTCGTAGCTCACCAGAAGAGTTTACCAAAACTTTCAGAAGCACAATATTAGTAACTTTTGTTTGTTTGTTTCCCTGATCAAAATACAAAGGATTATGTGATAGAAGTTAAGAAAATAAGGATTATATCAACCTGTCAATATCTTCGCCAATTCAGGATTCTATGTTCTCCAGAGTAGATAATACAGTAGCAATGAAAAAATCTAAATCAGAGAAGATGACATAGGTCTGTGGAGCGATACTAATCAGGTGGTGATACAAATTACATCTCAAAACTGAATATGTATTCCAAGCTAAAATGAAAAAAAAAAAGCCCTCATTAAAATCAAAGCAAATAATTATTTTTAGCAGGCTTCTTTATGTCAAACTAAGTATAAAAGTGTTTCAATATTACTTTAATGGTGAAATAACATGAAANAAAAAAAAAGCCCTCATTAAAATCAAAGCAAATAATTATTTTTAGCAGGCTTCTTTATGTCAAACTAAGTATAAAAGTGTTTCAATATTACTTTAATGGTGAAATAACATGAAAGTTCTTGAAGCTAATGGTAAAGCTCAGTGAATTCTGTAAGATTAGGCTAAATGTGAAGAAAAATTTTGAGTGGAAGAAAGAAAGAAAAATATGACTCTGAATTATCCCTGTAGTGACCTATGTGAATGATATTTTTTAGCCTGAGAAGCCAACTTAAATAGAAGTGTTAGCAAAAACTAATACACCAGATTTATTTCTCTGACTCCTGCTTTCCCCTAATGGAAGCATGACTTGTAAAATGACTTTCAACTTTAAAAGTGTTTAATGTATTAATATTTCTTTTTATGATGACTTAGAATAAACTGAAATCTTACAAACGAGTATTTACTCAGTAAATTTCCTTGTGCTGAAAATTTCAAGTCGAAGTAAACCAATTTCACATATAAGAAGAGAGGAAAAATTGTGACATCTGTTTCTAATGAAAAGCTCCTCTGATTCATTTATAGATAACTGCATTGTGTCTGATCTGGCACATGAACAAGGATTTATTAACATTTGATCATTACTTATAGAATCTCTCAATTTCATAAAATAAAATAAAATACACACAGAACAAGGTCTATGGACATATAACACATTTGAAGAACAAGATAACTAATTTGTGATTCTGTATTTCTGGAATATCTTCATGTCACATGGATGTTAATAACAAGTGAAGTATAGAGAATCAAAATGATTTATTCATGAACACATATGTATCTTTACGTCCCCTGACATTTTTACTTACTTCATATAGTTTAGTGTAAGAAAGAGTCAATTACAATTTCCAAACCTGGAAGCTTAATTTTCATTGCTAAATATTCATCCTAGGTATCTACAAAAAAATGAGCTGTACTTCGGATTGTACATATCAAATAGAGTTTTAAGTGAGAAGAGTGATCATTTGTGCCCTTGTAATAATTTAACCTCAGTTGATAACTATGTACCAAGCAGCTGCTTTCTGAAATGGGGAGAAGAATTAGAAAAAGGTGAAAAACCTGTGGGTTGAGATAAGAACAGTTTCATAACCAAAGAAAATCTTACAATAACAATAATTATTATCATTATGAAAAGGCAGATTAAAAAAAAAAAAAGAGAGAGAGAAATAAACCCCAAGACAGATAAGTAGTGCACCATAAAACTGCTCACCACCCACTGACTGATGCCCAGCCTGTCTCCAAACAGCAATCAGCAGCCCCTGGACGAGTCCATTCAGTTTATATACTTGACATGATGTTCTATGGTGTGGAATATCTCTTTGGTCGATTTGGGTCAGCTGTCCTGGCCATACTCCTTCAAAACTTCTTGCACAGATGATGGAAAACTGAAAAGCCCTTGACTTACGATAAGCACTTCTCAGCAACAACTAAATCATCAATTTATTATCATTATATTCATACTAAATTCAAAACACAACACTGTACTGGCTGCTAGGAAGAAAATACACTCTACCTCAGTGGAAACCACAACAGCCTTTCATGACTGTTTGAAACACAAACTTTAAAAAAAAAAAAAAAAAAGCTCTGTTAAGCTTTCTCCTTGTAAGCTGAAATACAGTTTTATCATAAAATATACCATTTTGTTCTTTAAATATATTTTAACTTCATTATATGCTTAATTATAATAATAAATTAGGATTATATTTTTGGTTATGTATTTATAAAAGAAACAGACAGTAATACATAAAAACAAATTAAATGTTTTCTACTTCTACAAACCTTTTTTTATTTCATTTTCTTTTGTGCAGTCTTATAACATCATAGGACTTCCGATATTGCATAAGGTATATTATTATTAAGTTCAAAGGATAGCTGATGTATTTGTCATGATTTTATAGAACAGACAAGTAGGTTTTGACAAAATTTAGCTGTTGCAAGACAAGTATAGTACTGTGTCAGAGCTTCCATATCTCTACTGGAGAAATCTTCTGGATAGGTTCATATATGCTGTAAAGGACATGTGCTACTAAAGTGCATGTATTTGTCCATTGCATAGAAAACTAGAACAGGAAAATTTTGTTGATGTGTTGTAGATAAGCTGAATACACAATTTTTGCAGAGCTAATGCAATGAAAACTCAGCTGATTTCAAATTATCAAATAACATGTGCTGCAGTAAGTCTCTTAAATATGACTTTCATAGCTCATACATTTTGTTTCCCCTCAAGAATATATATTATATATAGATTTCTTATCCGATGACTGTAGTTCTGATCTTCTGAGCTGAAAAAGATAAGTTTATATCTTACTCCAGGAGGATTCTCATCCTCCTGTTTATGTACTCTGCTTTCATTTTCATTACTAAAATTAATAAAGTTCAGAATTTTGGGCAATTATAGAGAAGTTGTGTATCTTTTCATTTTCTCTTTGCTTTTTGCAGAGCAGAGACATTAATGTATAAAACCCCTCCTGATTATTTCTTTGGGCTGTATGGGTAATTACAGAATAGATGATGGACTTGTATAAAGATTGATAGAAAATCTTTAGAAACAATCTAAGTTTGCCTTTTATTAATGTATATGCTCATTAGTAGTCTGTCCATTTTTATGCAGAAGTTTCTAGGATGACTCCAGGCTGTTCTAAGACTCATAAGGGTCCTCAGTAACCTGAAAAATATAAATCCTTTTTTTTTTTCCCCACTCTAGTTTCATTACTTAGGCTGTTATGTTACTGTCAAATAAAAGCCTCTTCACCAATGAAGTGGTCTAATAGCTCAAACGATTGACTTTTTAGTTTCTTCTTAACCTTAATATCTGGTGCTTATAGCTATTCCTTACAAAGAAATTATATGCTCTTATAGTCATGTACCTTGGGTAGGTAATATTTATTGTTCATGCATTTGCTATTTGCTTTATATGCTAAAATAATTTTTAAGAACCACAACTTTCCTAGTTTTTTCTTCTTGTTCCAATGATGTCTTGTACGTTTGATAGTACAGTACCTGCAGTGAGGCATAGGAACTCAGTTCTGGTGAATATTGGAGTCTTTCTAGTTCTCTAGAAAGAAATGTTCGAGTTTATTGAATACAATATAGGAAATGCAAAGGACATAAATGTTCATTGCTGCTGTGTATGTGGCTATAAATGAGAATGTAACAGTATCTACATCTCTATTCATAGTGTCATAGAGTTTAGAGTTAATGCTGCCCTATTTAGTCATCCTATTATTAACCTCCAAGCCCACATTTGTGGGTTTTCATCCCAGAGGAAAATAGAAAGTTGCATTGTGAATTGATGATTCATCTGCTAATACTTCTGAGTTCCAAAGCATTTGTGAGCTTCATGTACAGTACTTGTCTTATTCAACGACCCTGATATCCCTTGGAGAAGAATGAGACCTCAATGGGAGCTGCACAGCAAGAAAAAAAGAGTGAAGGAAATGATACATGACCAACAGCTTATCATTATCTGTACTGCCAGCACATGGCTGGTTTATACACTACCCTAGTGAATTAAGAAGATCCTCATCTTAGGTCTACACATATAAGATTTTTGTCAGATGCCTCAGGGAAAACATGAGTTCACAAGTATATATCCTCATAAAGGATCCTTTTGAAAAAAAAAAAAAAAAGAAAAAACAAAACAGCTCTGTTAAAAAAGTAGGCAACATTTTATTTCCCCTTGAATTCTTAGTTTTAACATTAAACTTTCAAACACCACATGGATACAAGAAGTGGAAAAGTAAAATAATGGTTTTCATCAGCTTTTCATGTTATGTTAACTTTTTATCAGCATAGGACCTAGGGGTCAAGGTCTCAGTTTACACATTATGGTACAAGAAAAAACTATGTAAAATAGATTTTTTTT
>VYZS01071874.1:0-10708 GCA_013400695.1 Neodrepanis coruscans
GGGACTGTTCAATCTGGAGAAGAGAAACCTCGTCATTGTGATACAGATGATCATCGGTGGCTGATCTCATCAATGACTACAGATACCTGAAGGGAGAGTGCAAAGAGGGTGGAGCCAGGCTCTTCCTAGTGGTGCCCAGAGACAGGACCAGAGGCAATAGACACAACTTGAAACATCTGATGTTCCCTCTGAACATCAGGAAAAACTTTTTCACTCTGAGGATAACTGAGCAGTATCACAGGTTGCTGAGAGGGGTGATGGAGTCTCCCTCCCTGAAGAAATTAAAAAGCCATCTGGTCATGGTCATATAAAACTGTGTCTTGGTGATCCTGGTTGATCAGGGGTATTTGACTAGGTGACCTCTTCCAACCTCGCTCATTCTGTGATTCTGTAAACCTAACTTTTATGCAGTGGTAGGGTACCTAGCATACATATAATCAGTTTGCTACATTTGAGGGGAAAAAAGAGAGTAAGATTCCCGTCAACATGATCAAATGCAGTGATCTGCTGTATGCAAACACAAAAGCATGAAATGTTTCTGTAGAATTCTAGCTCTCAATAATTGTACTGCAGTCTACTGCTGTTGTCTAAATGGATAAAACAAAATAAGAAAATATTACTAACAGGGATAAAATCCAATAATGCCTCTTCAGTCTAATTACTATTGTTATTGCTCATTTCATTGCTTTTGAGGTAAATGAGTTGATATAAAAAAGAAAAAATGAGAAAGCTGAGCAACTTCAGAAAAAAAACCCAGGCAGGAACACTTCAGAATTAATTACAGCTAGCCCTGAAGGTGGAAATGAAGCTAGAATCAATCTCTCTGACAAGCTATTGTAAATTGGAAGAAAAAGAGATTGGGTGATGAATCGGAAAGGATCATGCTATAGTAATGATTCAGTTTTCAATAAAGCTGAGACAATGAGACAAAAAGTTTTAAAATGAAGGCAGCAAGACAGGTCAGAGGCTCATTCTTTGTGTTTCCCTCTTCACTAAATTCTTGAGGTATGCTGTCCATGGTTCTGTCCTATTCTATCTGTATTCATTGAGTGATCCTATAATCTAGCAGGAAAATATTTCATAAACAAGTACTTTGTTGTCAATGAAAGATGCAAATGACAAGTGTTCGGCATATAGTCCTGGAAATCTTCCTTGCAGATTGACCAAGTTGAAGTTTTTTACATCTCATAGGATTAATTTTTGCTCAGTAAGGTGGGTGGCAATACAGAGCCTTCCTGAAATGAGATCAGCTCTTCATCAGTCTCAGCCCCAGTTTTGCTCTAAGCGTTTGGGGTCATTTGGAACAAAGCCCAGTTAAGAAGCAGAGATATGTTATGTGAAGGAGAACAAGAGCCTTGTGTAAGTCCCTCTGGCTACAGAGGGTGTATTTTTTGTAGATACATCCAAAAGACAATGATAAAAAGATCACACTTAGCCCAGAAATACATCCTCGTTGCAGAAGAACTGGATGCTTTCATGTGATGTGGCTTGATGCAAGTGACTGAATCAAGTTATTGAATGGGAAATAAAATATTTTGGTCCTTGTCTTGAGGGAGTTTTTTTGACATGATGGTGAAAGTTCCTTTTGACTCTTAAATGCATTAACCTAAAATATTTATGGAAATTTATTTTCAAGCATGAAATATCACTTGAGCTCAGCTGCTGTGTAGTTGTTTAAAAAACTTGGCAACTTTACCTGAAAAAAAATTATGGCCTTTGAAGAGTCACCAAATGCAGAGCAAGACTGTCTTATTGGAAATGTTGAGGCTCCAACACATCCCTTTCTGCATCATCTTGAGTATTTTACTCAATATCATGCTGCCAAGACTCTGGAAAAAGAGCCAGTCAGTCTGTGGCAGAAATCACAGCTTTTCTTCTGAAATTTCAGTTTTAGTTCTTGGTATTTCATATAATAATTTGTTATGCTCTTTGAGCAGCTTCACTTCCAGAATATGTCCACCAACTGGAAATAAAGACCTTCCTGAACATAGTGGGAGATTGCTTCAAAGATATTTTTTCTGATTTTCTACTGAGAAATTTTGACCTTGATAGGATTTTTAGGAAAGGAAATAGTCAGGGTGTTTCGTGCCTGCATTTTCCTTTTGTTTTTAATTTATCAGTTATGTTGTTTTGTTTGCTTTTGTATTTGTTTCACAGATCTGACTTTTGTTATAGGATTTGCTGTGTTAATTTCATTTTTAGCTATGGCATATATTTTAGAAAAAAATCCCAAAATTAATTTAAAAATATTCAGTGATGGACAACACAGAACAGACCATGGTAGATTGCTCTCTTTGTTCACTAAACTCATGGAAAAAAAATCAAATAAAACCCCTGAGCTTCTTGAGGACCCAGCCACATGGCTTTGGTCAGTGTTTGGCTACAGTGTCACATTGTCAAATTTATGTTCCATTTGCTAGGATTTAGGCTGATCACATCATTCATCAATATGCTTGGCTTCTTCACTTGGTATTTCTGAGTCTGACTGTATGAGGCAGGTTTCCTTAATCTTTAAGCCTTCTTGTTTTCCCTCAGAGGTCTTTCCAGTTAATCAACATGATTTTGCAGTGCTAATTATTGTTTTTTTAGAGGTAATAAAGGGATCAGAAGCTCTCTGCTTCTACTCAATATTTTCTCTATGTGTATCAAATATCACATTTTGTTTCTTTAGCAACAATATCCCACTGTATTCAGACCGTTACTCAAAATATTTTTTCCTTGCTTCTATTTGATTAATTGCTGCTAACATAGACACTCGCTTTTAAATAAAAATTCCCATTATTATTTCTCTACATGTCTAATATTTCATGCATACTTTTCTAAAAAGAATGATCTTTTTCCTTGTCTGCATCTGGTTTCCCAACTCACTCTACTGACTGTACAACTCTCTCCTGTACTCTGTCCATACATGTAATCAGACTTCTTTAATTTTTGTCTCCTACAATCAGTATGTCATTAATGAACAACACATGTAATGATTTTCTATATTCTTCTCAGTTATAAATTTTAATGTTAAGTTGTGGGGCCCAGTAGTCACTATACAGAATCTACTAGGTCATGTCACTGTGCTGCCTGTGTGGTGCTGGAATGCATGAGCTCAAAGAAGCAACTGATGGGGGATACCTTGTTTTTTCTCCACTCCTCCACAAGATCCTGTGCAAGGAGAAAATTTCCAGCTGAGTGAAACATTTGCTAAGATCTGCCTGGCTACATCTGTCTCAGTGGCACTGCTGTCAGTGTAGGATGCTGCCCTCCTCCTAGCCCAGACACTTACCTGATCCTTCAGGAGACAGTGGCCACCTTTTCCACTTTGGTGGAGTAGTTTAGTCTGGAGTAGTTAATTTTCTTGACAACGACTAGTATGAACATTTCTGTAATTTAGGGATCAAAATGTTTAGCTTTGAAGTTGCTGAAATTCTGAAGTAATTTGGATGGTTTTGATAATTTGAGCATTCAATTTACATGCTCTGTCTGTTGGGCCACACAATCTGACTGTGGGCAAGCAAATAACAGTAGGTTGATCAAGTTGAACAAAGCTGAACAGATTGACATCAGTGGAAGCGCTTTTGGTTAGATCAACAGGCACCTATTAGGCACCTGGTGCAGCTGACACACTGGAGGGATGGGATGCCATCCAGAGGGACCTTGACAGGCTTGAGAAGTAGTCCTGTACAAACCTTATGAAGTTCAACAAAGCAAGGTGCAAGATCCTGCATCTGGGCTGGGGCAATCCCGAACACAACTATGGGCTAGGCCTGTAGATGGATTCGATGGACTGAAAGCAGCCCAGAGGAGAACAATTTGGGCATATTAGTGGAGAAAAAAACTCAACATGAGTTGGCCCTGTGCACTCACAGCCCAGAAAGCCAACCAAATCTTGGGCTGCATGAAGAGGAGCATGGCCAGCAGATTGAGGGAGGCAATTCTCTCTCTGCTTTGCTCTGGTGAGACCACACCTGAAGTGCGGCATCCAGCTCTGGAGCGCCAACACAGTAGAGATATTGACCTGAGTTCAGAGGAGACCACTAAATTGATCAAAGGGCTGGAGCAAGATTCTAGGATTCTATGATAAAATGAAGTTCTATTAAGTCCTATAAAATTTTCCTGTGACTGTTTTTGTTATAATTCTGGCCAAAGTAAAAATGAAATTGAGAGATATGTAAAATGATAGAGTTAACTTCTAGTCAGAATTCTGTATACTTAACTTTCATAAGTTTAGTAACTCCTAAAGAAAGCTTAAAAGTTTATTTAATGGAAACCTGTATTAATGGAAACCAGCAAAATAAGAGACATTATTCTTCTAAATAATATTATTATTATGAGTTTTGATCTATTAATAATATCTAATTAATTTTGACTTATGTGCAATTTTAAGTGTTGTTGATTTAGAGAAATATCTTTATTTTGGTATTTTTTGAAAATATCGATTACGGACCATGGCATAAGTGGAAGAAGAAAATATTGTGTATCTTACATTTATGTGCATAAGCCAACAACGCTGAATTTTGGATTTCTCAGAAGGCTTGAAAAATATATTCCCTTTTCAGATTATTTTTTAGATAAGCAATGTCATATTGAACGTGAAGTTGAAATACTCTTCTCCAGGCTAATCATAAGCAGTTTTCTCCTAGTACATAATTTCCAGAAGTTCTATTACGTAAAATACTAAGTACAGACTGTTTGGGAATATTTCAAATTGCAACACACTACTATTGCCACAATCTGGTGAAGTCTCCACATTTCTTTGGCCATTTATTTGATGGTGGCTCTATGTTATGAAAGAGCTCTGTGCCTTCATGGTGGCATACGCTTATCCTGAACACTAAATTTAGGATTTAACACAACATTCAGTTATCAGTCATGTGTAATTGTACCTTAAAACTTCAGCCTTTGTATCAGTTATGGCCTTCAAGAATAATTCAGAAGTGTTTAAAAATAGCATTAGAGGATACATAGAGGAGCCAGGACTTCTGTCCTGATTATGAAAATCTCTTTGTCATTCTTGATTTATATGAAGTCAGTAAGAAAAATAGATGCTGATACTCTTTTTTATAGGCATTGACTTCAACTGCTTGCAAATAGCCCTTCCTCTCTGTCAGTCTGTCTCGTTGCGTACAATGTCCAGTCATTCCTGGGCACATAACTCACACAGACAGTGAATGTCTATAAATAGCATTCCGTCTTTGTCCACTATGTTCTGGTGTCCACTCCCTTTTTACCCCTCTGCAGGTATGGAAGTGCTTGCAAAAAGCTCTATTTATGTCCTCATTTTACAACAGCACTGTGAATTCTACATGGATATGTATAATATATGGATATATTTAAATATTTTTATCCAGCCTATATGCTGGAATCATTAGCTTCTCTGTTACTGAGTTGTTGTCCTGGTTTGGACACCAGGGGGCGTTACTAAAAGATGAGAGACGTAATAGAGAAGACAACAACACAGTAATTTATTGAATATATACAATATAAAATGTGGAAACCACTATACTCATGAACCAGTAATACAAACAACAACCCGACAATAATAATCCCAAAAAGAATGACCACTCTGCTGCTCTGGGCCAGTTGCTGGGCTGTGGAGGGAGAGGAAGGAGTACCGCCATGTGGGCAGAACTGGGAATGTGATGCATAAGGGTCCCACAGTGGAACTGCTGGAAAATCGAGAGTGAAAAGAAAACCACGAGGGACCCAAGGGAAAGAGATATCACACTGCTGTCACTGACATGTCAAGCAATGTGGTCCTCTGCTCAAGCTGTGATCACGTCTTGCTGCTTCCCACACCGTGAGAAACAAGAGAGAGAACTTCCATTTCTGATGATTTATAGGGTGGCTGTTCTCATCTTTTCTTGTTCTCCCTTTCTGGTGCATGTCGCTCCCCACTGGTGGGTTTGGTGGTTTAGTGTCACATGGCATTGGACGCTGCCCCCTCTCTGGACCTCACCATGAGGCAAATGTGGAGGCATTTGCTGCCAAAAACACTTAGGGCATTGCCCGCCACAGGAAGGGGCTGCCACTGCTGCCACCACCACCTCCCTGCCAGCGCTGTGGGGACTCAGGGGCCTGGAGGTGCCCATGGGGGAGCTCACTGCCTACCACAGGAGGGGCCACCACCACCGCCTCCCTGCCAGCACCATGGGTCCCCAGGTAAGGGGCGGCCAGAGCAGCCTCTGTGCCTGTCGCCACAGACTCATCCCCCGCCACGATGCTGGCCTGGGGGCTGTCCCTGCTCCGTGCACCAACCTGCCTCTGCTGTGTGGGAGCTGCCTCCCACCGCTTGCTGCATTCCCAAGGTGATGCTGGCTCCACCCACACTGCCGGTGCCCCACACTGCTGCAGTGGCTGGAGTCTCTGCAGGCACCTCCAGACACACTGTGCCCACCGCAGCGGCAGCACAGAGTGGGCGGGGAGCCACTGGAGAGGAACTCATAGTGGCAGTGTGGAGCGGGAGGGGAGCCACAGGAGGATCAGGCCAGTGTGGCGGCACCACTCCTGGCCCTGGCTCAGTCACGGTGGTGAGCATGGGCCAGGCTGGGCCAGGCCAGGTTGGCTCCACACCAGACCCACTGCTCTTCGCGCCCAGTGGGGCTGCAGTGAGTGTGTGGGAGTGGCACCATCTCCGCCTGCTGTGCCCAGCAGCCTCACTCCGCTGCCAACCCCACAGTCCATGAGGCACCAGGATGGAGTCCAGCCGTTTTGCTCACTCCCCTCTCTCAGGAAAAGGAAAAAAGTTTTAAAAGACACCCTCTTCCCTGTTCCCCCCGGCCAATCCATAACAGTTGTGTAAGTTGTATGCATGATCTCTGAGACTCTATTTGCAGAGATTTTCACCTCCACTGTTCTGTTTAATAATCCTTCAGATCCCACCAGGTGTGTTCTGTCAAGCTAAGCAAGGTGTGATGGTTTCTTTACAAGTAATAAAGGGACTGCTTAATGCCAAACAGGTATATCTGATGTTACCCCAGTGCATTGGATCTCATTTGGCATCAACAAATACAAACAAGATGAAAATTATTTTTGTTTTGTCCTTGTTTTGTTTGCTTTTGAGTACAGAATTTATATAAAAAACACTTTTTTTTTTTCAAGAAGTAACAGCACCATTTCCTGAGATGTAAATTTTCCATTTGGGCTGGAGATTATCTTTGCAAAATATCATGAGTTATTCATAGTAGGCAATGAAAACTACAGTGACCTGTATTTTTGAGTCTGCCATATTTGACACACATCTCGCAACTATTGTTCCTTGAAAAATAGTGTTCAGAAAATCAGATAATCTGTATCATTGAACTGTAGTTAGATGTGTTTTGTGATCACTCTACTTAATTTTGTTCTGCTGCTCCTTTCTGGGTTCTCTGCTCACACTTTATTTGTCCCATTCAGGAAGCTGGGCAAGTATTTGTATGGCCATGTAGGAAACATAAGTAAAGTGGAGGACGAACACCACCAACAAAATTATTCTTCAGCTAGAGCAACAGCCTGTAAAATTGATCGTGTAGACACCCTAACAGCTTAGCCAGAACGATGAAGGGACTAGGGAAGAGCAAGCATACTCTGATAGGGAATGTGTAATTTATTCAGGAACTTCTGCAAAAGAAATGCTCATCTGTTTTATGCATCAAATAACATGACCCTTCCTCCCACCCTGCCTTTAGACATCTGGCATATGCAAGAAACAATAAATGGATTCAGAATTATAGTGGAATAAGTACACAAGTTTTCAAGGAGATCTGATGAAAAGAGTTGTTTGAATTACAATAGTGCCTTGTGATCTGTGATTACCACCCCAGCTTTTGGCTTTGCTGGACTGTGTAATTCATTCTTGTTAACACAGCATTCAGTATTCACTTAACAGTAATAACTGCTTAACAAAAACAAAATAACATTTTATTTGTTTTTTGACATGCAGTTGCGGCTCTGTAATTTAGTGTCTCCTTTCATTTATTTATCAACAGCTAAGGATTAAATTAATGTTTTGTTTTGACTTTTGCAGTGGCTTTCTGCATGAATGATGAAAAACTGTGAGCTGAGTGATGATGGTTCAAGTACTTAGTAGGAAAGTTTATGGGATTCTGTTGTGATAAAACTAGGGAAAATCTGCCTATTTGGAAAATTTGTTTGAAAGATCAAATATATAATATATATATACACATACATATGCGTTTAGAAACAATATTCAGGTTGTAAATATGCAAAATATACCTATAGAGATGTTCATTTTGCAGGGAGTATGCAGCTTGCTTTTATAAAGAAAAGACAGTGAAATTTTTGTGAAAAGATCTACGGAACAAGAATGTAAATTTTCTCAACAAATCTACCTCTTAAAACTGATAAGTAGAAACAATAAATCCACATTTTTATGGGCAAAACCAAATTATACCTAGACACTGCCTATTCCCTGTCTATATGATTGCAGGAGTTTTCTATGCTGCTAAATTTTCTTTTTCGTCTTGCAGAAAATGCTTCAGGGCACTGCTTGCATTTCTCAAGGCATGAAAATCTACTCTGGCACTTACTTGAATTCAGAAGAATTAGCTGAAGAACTATTTGAAGAATTATGGAGATTGGGGAAGGGAGTGTAGAAAGGGAGGTAGAAAATAAATATATTCTTATAGAATGACTGATTTGAAGCTGTGACTTTCTGACAGGTTCTAGACAAACAGGAAAGAGATGATGCTCTGTGCTGCGAAGATAAGGTGGCCAAGAAGAAAGAAAAAATAAGAACAATAGAAAACACAGTAAATACTTTTTTATGGCATGCAATTGGTCCAAGGGCACTCTTTTAACTCTCTGATCTCTATAGAATCTAGATAATAGGTTTCAGATAGATGAAAATAATCCCCAAATGGATGTTTTCCATGAGGCCCTCTGTTGTTTCCTCTGTTTTAAGTATAACATTGGATTTTGAGTGCAATCTCTGTGTCTGCATTTTTTTTGCTGGCAGTGGCTTGTTAACATTTAATCAGTATTAATGCCTATAAATTATCAATTGCCCTTTTGCTCCTCCTTTTACCTGAAGATTAGCCAATTTTAGGAATGGAAACCTGTGCTAATATTTTATAAAAATTAAACTCAAACAAACTAGCCAATATGCAACATCTAATTAGCAAATATTTGAAGTTCTGACCTCCTCATTGACTAGGACAATGAGAAGACCCTGTAGTGCTGTCTCCAGAATCTCACTTCTCCACGCAACACAATAGGCTCTACAGTGAGACCCAGTGATCATCATGCAATATGAAGTAATGTGAACCAAAGGTATGGTCTAGCTACCACGGATGGAGTCAATGTGGGATTGGCTGTTCCCTTTTTAATATGCACTGATATTTCTATATGAATGTTAAAATTAAGCATTTTTCACAGTGGCTCTTAGCCATTCCACTTAATTTGAAGACTTAAATGAAGCAATTTAATGAGGTGCATGATTTCCTGATTTAGGTGATTAGTTTGGGACTTGGGGAACAAGACTTCAGACAAAAACTCAAGGAAGCAATTTGGTGTCAGTTTGCTGAAGTTCTCTGAGTGTGGCCTGGGATGTTCTGGCCTTGTGGTGTTGCTGAAGACTCTGAGGGGGTGTAAGATCTCAGATGCAAAACAGGCCCAGACATAAACACATGTAACATAAAGAATGTGAAATTTTCAGTTTCTAATTATGATATAAAGACTACTTCCTAACATGAGTATTTGGGTAATTTGAGTTCACATACACTAGGGCTTAGAATGATCTAAGCAATTATCTGTTTTCTTTTATCTCTTTTTTTTCTATATAAATGCATCCTTCCTAGCCCCTTTGGTGCCATTAGTCTGAGGACTCTCTCTGCCTCTCTCACCCCTAGGTGATGGAGGAGTGCTAACTGAAAATAATTGAAGACAGAAGCAATGTCTGTGAAAGAGCAGTATATTTACAAGGATATTTATATTCTAAATGGGCAATGATTCTCACTCAGTCTCATAGTACTTTAATTTCCAACTTTATCTTCCAGCTTTTTTTTTACTCTTCCCTGTGTATCCTAAATATTAAAGGAATAGCATCAACATGTTTCTTGCCTAGTCAGAGGGAACACACACTTTGATGTCACTCTCCAGGCTCTATTTTGTGCCTTTGACTGCCTGTCTTTGTTATAACCATCAGTTCTTCACAAAGTTTACCCTCAGAGCTGCTACCTGTCTGTCAAATCTTCTGAAAATGGCATGCAGTTTCAAATGTTTTCAGTGAAGCTGATGATTAGTCAAAATGCTTGAAAGACAATTTTATTATAACACCGGGATGATAGAAGTATTTATACATTTCAGACATAAAGCAGCCAGTACTGTATTGCACTGTAATAATTTATGGGTTTTTTTACAGCTTATAGAGACCTAAATTCAACATCAAATCACTAGAAAATAGCAATTCCTCAAATAGGATTGAGGAGTTTCTTGAAAGAACCATTCAAACACTGGAAAAGGACTGTCTTTCAATTAAAAAACATTCACTCTAAATTAAAAAACTTCACTATTATCAACAATAAAAATGATCAAAACCTCACAATTAATTCTAAGTAATGAAATTAATACTGATAAAAATCTGTTTTTTTGAGAGTGAACCTGTCTTTAATAATGCCCCAGTCATCTCTTAAATGTCACTTTTACCCTACAGACCATGAGAAACTCTCAAGGTCTAGCACAGAAATCATAGTAAGAAATTAATTTTTAAAATTACTCCTGC
>VYZS01071878.1:13822-26531 GCA_013400695.1 Neodrepanis coruscans
AATGGTAACCAACGGACTTATTTTGTAGCCAGCAGTTTTTGCCACGGGCAGTTCAACAGGATAGGAGTTATCACTACAGAGATGCACATGAGCAGTTAATGACTTGCCCCAGGCTTCGTGATAATTCTTCAGCTTTATTTTGAGACATAAATGTCCCCTCCCCACTTTTCTTTTTTTCTGCTGCAGACTAGCCAACTGAAATATTTGCTAGTGTTTAAAGAAAGCCTCACATATCACTGGTCAGCTGTTTGTATTGGCTAATCTTGGCATGTAAAACAGAGGTACGCCCTCTTATAGCCCAAAGTGACCTTTTTTTGTTCTTCTCTTCCTCCCCTCTCTCCTCCCCCTCCCTGCAGGCCATGCCCATACGCAACAGCACTAACAGCATACCTTTTAGTCTCTGATTTCAGGTCGAAACCAAAGGTAACTGATGGACTTCTGTTAGTCCCCACTGTAAAACACACAGGAACAGGGTACTGGGACTTTGCCCTCTCTGCTCCCTGGTAAAGGAAAAGTAAAGGATTGTATCCTGCATGCCTTGGGATTTTGCCATCTGGAAGATACCAGGAGCAGAAAACACACCTGCCTCTTAAAAGGGCCCTGTTATTCTCAGCCTCCAAAACACCAAGGACTTGTATCTTCTGGAGCAAAATGTGATGCTGGTGGAAGCAAAGTGGGACACCCAGCTCCCCTGTTTGGGTTCTCCCAGAAACCTGTTGGGATGTGGAGTATCTTCGCTCGATCTTGATCTTTCTTTGCCACAGCACTGTGTTCACCCAAATCGAACACTGCAGAGTTCAACTGACATATTTCACTCTGCAATGAAAGCCCATGCCTTTCCCCCCCTGCTTCTTTCTTTACGGTAACTATCTCTCAGAGACTAAAGACACACATTGCATAATTATATCAGCTGTTGAAACATGTTTTTCAGCTTCCCGCACTTCACAGCAGGACCAGGTACACTATTTTTTTTTGCCTACTTTTCCATTCTATGTAGTCTAATTTTTTTACTCTAAAATAATTTAGGATTTTTGACAGGTACAGTTGTAAAAGACTGCAATGCCTCTTAGCCACATACTGCGCTCACTCTACAGATGGTAACAGAAGAGCAGTTACTGTTCAAAATAATGTGAGAATTAGTGAAGTAAAACTTATTTCTATAAACAGCTCCTGCAGGGCTTACAGTTTGTCTAGAAGATAACTATTTCACTTAATAATTATTTGTGGAAAGCAAAATAATCACCTCAGAAACAATCTCTTAAGTGATCCTAAAGTAAATGTTCTCAGAGTTCCAAGCTGAAAGAAATAACAGTCTTCAATTACAGGTGGGAATTACACATGCGCACACACACACACGCGCGCGCACACACACACACACACACACGCACTTATGCACATGCACAGCTCCTCATATACAATCTTCTCCCTTTACATTTGGAAAAGACATTTATCTGGAAGCTCTAGAAGGACAGCAGCAGAAAAACAAGTGTTTGAATTCCTACAGCAACAGTATCTCAGTCCATGCTGATTTTCATACATATATAAGATCACAGAATCATTTCTGCTTAATCAACAAAATTTTAAAGTATAGCAGCACATAATAAACAGACTGAGTATGAGCTCTGAACAAAACCTTTGGAGTATGTTCATACTTAATATTATCTGTATTTCCACTATATTTGTCCCTTAAGACCTTAAAAACCTGGAGCCCCACAGTCCTTGGCACTAGGAATGCAAATGGCAAGGGAGAGTTTTTTCCTCTGACTCTCCACTAAAGGACTCATAGTCTATTTATAGACCATCAGGAAGGTGAAAGGAAATCCCACTATCTTCATTTTACAGACAAGGAACTTTGATATGGAGAGACACACACGTCTGAAGTTGCCCAGAGATACTCTGCAGAGAATGCCTGAGATGAGAACCTTCACTTGTCAGTGATAAAAAAATGCTTTGCTCTGTGCAGTCCCTCTCTTCCAACACACTCTTAGGTAACTGCTTTCCACTTAAGTTTTCTTGTCAGATTCTCTGTATAAAGGTCTAAAGTATTGCACTTCAATTGTTCAACTTGCTCTTTCTGTTAGGTCATTGCTGGGTGAATTTTGAAGCTTCTACAGTTCTTTCTAGCCACACTAAAGTAGATATGTGTCTAAATCACGTTCCAGATCCAGGCTCAGACTTCGTTAGGACACTGAGATTTGCAGTCAGTTTTCAGTATATGAACACCTTAGATACATCCCAGACAAACCTCTTCTTCATACACTTATTCCACTAACTGCTGTTCTGTTGCTCATCAGTCACGTCATCTGCTATGATCCAGCACTGTCACAGTCCTCCCAGAGACCACCAAAATCAGCATATTGAGAAGTGCTCTGTACATACCAGGAGATGTTCAGCATTGCAGTGCACTTCAGTCTCTTGTAGTTCTAGCTCCTTCTGCTCTACAAGCTTATCAGTCACTTCCCTATGTTCACATTCAGAAAGTATTTTCATTCCCCCTCATGCTTCTGGAACATTCAAAATGCCTCCACTCATGTTATCTCCTCAATTCTTGTCTGTTTCTTAGGGCTTTCGTAACTCTTCACCATCCTGCTTCTCCCAACCATCTTCCTTGCAGCCCTCTTCTGGTAGCATTCAGAGCTCAGCCCTGAATGCTCTTCTTTTCCTGGAGGTGACTCATATCTTTTTCGACACTTGACGTCTCCTTCTTAGTTCAGTCTACCATGTCTGATTGCCTCTCTGGCAGCCTGTCCTGGATATCTCATAGCCACATACCTCATTCTTCCCTCACATACAGTTTCACTAATCCATTTTCAACACCATTTCTGTTATTCTGTCACCCAAACTTTCAGTATTGGTACTTTATAGACCCCTAACTCTCTTTTCCAACTAAATTAGCACTAACTAAATCCACTCCTTTCAGATCAATGGCTAAAGCATCTTCCATGTCCATTTGCATTACTGAAGCCTCCTGCTTCTCTCTGAGCTCCTCACTTCTTATTTTTTTACCCCATCAAAATGCTGCATCCACATCAAGTCCCTTTACCCTGACTTCAGTGAGCCCATATGCATCTCTAAATTCCTTCAGTGACTTCTCTCCAAATTACATTCCCTCCAATATATCATATGACACAGAACCTGCTTCCATCTTTTCCTTCAGTTTCACAGCTATCTCTCCTAGTCATGATTTTTGCCAGAATGGTTAGTGGTCTTTGAAGATTTTCCCTATGTTTCAGCATAATTTTTCATTCTTGTAGTGCAGCAGTACAATGAAAATGTAGAGTAAGACAATGACTAGAATCCAGGACTCATACCCAGACTTGGAGGAATATTTCAGCATTAAATCAATGTATCACACTGATTTGCCTATGCTGTAGGAACTGAATCCTGGTTGTTGTACACAGTTCCAACAAATACAATAGTTGCTGGGGTCACAGGACCCACACAGGACTTTCGGGTACACTAGTGCAACTTCAGGCCTGCAAGACCATATATGAACTATACATAGTTGGAATAGGTAGGTGGGTGTGTTCACAGTGCAAAAAGTTCAGCGCGTTTCCCTTATAAAAAGTACTAAGTGGTCTTCTTTCTAAGTGCTCTTTAGGTTGTGCAACTGTGAGGATGCATGGACATCTTGAGATCCCCACAGATTTCTCCAAATCTGAGCTGGTCACAGACTTTTACCTGACCTGTCCAGTTGATATTATCATCACATCATAATTCCCATCACAATTCCCATCACTTCATAAGTCCCTTGGAGGGACTTTCCCTGCAAGTCCCAAAAGGTCTATTACAGGTATTCACCAGAGAAAACCCTGGTGTGTTTTTCAGTCCTGAAAAATGTGTCGGAGTCAAAGCAGTGAGCACACCCAGCCAGCATACCTAGGACTACAGTTTCTTTACTTTCTGAAAGAAAGTTATGGCTGTGCATACTGATGGGAAAGAAAGGATCAAGGCTGTACTGGTTTTAGATACCTTTTAAATGATGTTTTTAAAAGTTATTTGCATGAGGTGGAATGAAATTCTATCCAATGGAAGGAGCAGGTGAAAAATGCCTCATGAGATGCTCTGGAATCCTGCTGGCTTTTTGCTCTATTCTTTGCCTCTCTAAGGTTATTAGATTATTTCCTGTCAGGAGGCATAGCCACCCCTCAGAATATCTAATGGTTTGAAACTAAATAATAAAATACAGAAAAGGAAGCAAACTCCTTAAACACATACATATTAGTTGCCTAAGAGGTACAAGTAACTGGAGTTATACATTCATATGCATCCATGCGTACACGTGTGCTTTAAAAGGGAGGAAAGCATGTTCTTTTCTTATTGTGCTAAGACTTCAAGTACAAGGTTGCAAAAAAAAACCAGCAAGAGATGTTGATGCAATTGAGTTTTAGGTCAATTCAATTAATCCAGGTAAGCACATTTTTAACAAATGGCTTCAGTTGCTTTTAAGGATAAATAAACCACAGTAACAGTGTAAAGTAATTACTACTGAAGGACATAGCCCTTCATTTAATATCTGGGGGGGCTTGCTTCACTAGCAGCACATAAGACGAAAGAAACATTTTGTATAGCTTCATTAGATTCTTCCTTCTGCTTTAGTAGCATAAGCAGTAAGAGTGCTTAACCCACTGTGGGTTTCCAGGCTTCTCAGTCTATCTTCTCCTTTTCCACCAAAAGCAATTCCATTCAGCTTTAGCTGCTTTTTAATCAAAGAAAACTATAATCACACTAGCAGGATGCTAATTCTGAAGAGATAATAGCAAACCCACAGTTACTTCTTTAAATTGAAAACCTGTGGTTGACAAAGGACCATGAGATCCCAAATAATATTCTGCTCTTTTGCATAGAGCAAACAAAAGCAGATTTTGTTAATTAAAATACTATTATTAATAATAGTAATAATACCAGCCTCAGTGAAAAAGCTGAAAATGAAGTGCCAAGAACTACTGAGAACCTCAGCTCAGAAAATAACAATTTCATACTCACATTTATCACCAAAAAAGCCTTTCCCTGACCTTCAGAAAATGAGCTCTGTCTACCACATCAGTTAATAGGGAGTCCTAAGTCGAGTGCCTTTAGACCTAAGTAACACGTAAATCCACCCAGCAAAACAAAGTAATAGAATATTGAACAAGAATGTGGGGTAACATCTGTGAGGCTATTTTTTGCTTGAATGCTTTTGTGCTGCTTTTAGTTCTTAGCTTCTCCTAATTGCTGACTTTTGCAAAATCCAAAGAATTTGTCATTGTTGCCTACAAAAATTTTCGTTCACAGAAACATAAAAAGCATATACTTACCTGTAGCAACACCTGTGATTGATTACACCATCACTCTCTGAATACCCTTTGCTCAGTCCCAAAAGGAGAGAGGGAAGGGATGAGAACAGTTGTCTGAAGAGCACTACATTAATTCCAATAAAAATACCATTTCCCCCATGCATTTGACAGCACACTGAAAATCCTGCTAGCCAGATTCCAGGTAAATAAGTCCTTCCAGACACTGAGTTGAGTCAAGCAAACTCTATTGCAGCAAAACAAGGAAAAAGTTGATGTATCAAGGCAGAAAACCCCTGATCTAAAATTCATGAGAATGGGAACAAAACACAATCAATACACAGAGCACTTTCTATAGCAACTGGGGGGAAAAGGGAAGAAAAAAAAAAAGACTCGGTGCCTTAACTGTTAGCACAGAGCTTCTGTGGCAAGTGAAGGGACCTGTCCCTCTTGGCATCTCCCAGATCTTCAGCCTGAATCAGTGCCCAGCGCATTCCTCCCGCGCTCCCTTTCCTCATCCCCTAGGATCTGTGGAGGAGCAAGCCGAGCATCCCAGGCTCCGACGGGAGCGCACACATGTCCGCGCACCCCCCATGCAAGCACACGCGCTCCCCTGCCTCGCTCCTACACCCACAGGATCTCAGCACTCACCGTCACGGGCTTCCTCCCCGCGACTGCAGTTGCTGCAAATGTGTTTGATCTCCTTGCCTATGTGATACTGTATCACAAACGAGACATTGTTGTTAGTGGTGGTGGTGGGCTCCTTCAGTGGCTTCATCCTCACTAGATAGAAAGCTTTCTTTTTAGGTTTCTCTCCACTCATGTCTGAAACCGAGCCCTGCCTGCAGCCAGCAGAAGGAAAAGCCAGCATCCCAGGCTGCCTGGCGTGCTTGCAATCCGCCATCCGCTCCCGCTCGCCTCGGTGTTTAGCTGCCACACACACAACAGGGATGAAGGGGAGGGCTGGGGGAGAGGGGGGGAGGCGGGAAGCAGAGCAGACAGAAGCGCTGCCTGAGCCTTGCTGCCTGCCCTCCGCGACCCCGATCCTTAACCAATCCCCCCGGCTGGGCTGGAGGATGCTCAGCGTTTCCCCGCTCCGAGCCTCTCCCTATGCTGCGGGGCCCGGACACGTTTGGCGGCACGGCGGAGCCTGGCACACCTTTGGATACCTTGCCGGCTGCGAACACCGAGGAGGCAGAGCCTCCCCTCGCTTCCCCCTCCCGCTCCCTCCCCTTCTCCCATTCCCGCATGCCCTTCCCCCTTCCCGCAAGCCCCCGAGCCCGCGGCCCTCCGGGATGGCGGGCACAGTCGGCTCTGCCGGAGCGCTGCGACCCTCCGGCCTGGAGAATATGGCAACAGCGGCTGCATGGCAGCCTGTCCCTTTGAACTAACATTTTACACACAAAGGCCTGTCCGACAGCAGGCTGCCTACGGGATGCAAACCCTCTGGGGCTCGGGGGGCACGGGGCCGCCCTGCTTCAGGTGCCCCAGCAAAATCAAACCCCACCCGCTTTTCATTCTTGATTTTTTTCTCCCCCTCTGCTTTTATAAGATAAAAGACAGAAAGGATGCCAGGCCTGGGCCGTGCAGGGCTTGCGAGGGCAGCCATGGACAGTGGCTGGTACTGCCTGGTGACTTCGGACCAAGTCCCTCTGCAGTGGGACTGCTCCTCCGTGGAAAAGGCTGACCCACAGTCTGATTTCCTTTCGACTGCTTATCTAAGGGACGAACCTCTTTGTCTCCCTTGCCTCCTGCTCAAACTGCAGCTGCTCCAGAGAGCAGTCTGATCAACCCCAGCTGCCCACATCCTGGGGAGTACGCTTCCAAAACTCCCGCAGCCTGAAAGGGATTATAATCCCTAGCCAGACACGCTGTCAATCCCTTGGTGCACAGCTGTCCCCAAAATGTGTCGTCTGTTTTCATGTCATGGTAAGCAACCCAAGCTGCCCAACTTGCCAAAGCAGCAGCTCAGGACAGTGCCTGTGACACAGAAAACGAGGGGAGTGGGGGTGAGGATGCTTGCTTCTTGCAAGCTTCGGGAAGGAGAGCCTGAAGAAGACAGGACAACAATACTCAGCTATTCTGGCTGCTATTACAGGAATGTGAGTGCTGCTTCTTTAAATCTTCAGCAAGCTATCAGTTTGGCACTAGGGAGAGAGAGAGAGCAACTGGGGCAGAAGAAACATGGCAAAGAATAATACCATTCTCCTTATTTTTAGCCAAAGCCCTTGCTCACTGTTAGAAGAAATCCATTCATTCTGCAATTCTTTACTATTTCCACATATTGTTGCCACATGTTTTACTGCAACAGGAGGCCAAAACAGCCTTGATTCTCTTCAACTGCACATGAATCCGTCAGTGAGACTTTTGCCGAAAGACAATGGAGTGAAACTTAAGGATTCAGTGCCATAGTTTTCCATTTTCTCAAGCTCATGCATGCATGCACACACACACACAGGTACACAGAAGATGCATGGGATGAAACTGCTGACCTACTTCTTCTGCGTCATTCTGATGCAGGTCTGACTTCTCACCTTGCGCTCCTGGGAGTTGAAACCTTGAGATGTCACATACAGCAAAAAAATGCAAGGCTTTACTTTTCTCAGCAGTGTTCACAAATCAGACTAGGTGCTATCAGATCTCACAGAGATATGGACTGAAGTATGCTCTCAGCAGAATGATGCCGTTCACCAAGCCACACAAGCATCCTACACACTGGGGTATGTTTATGGATTTATGCTGGAAAGAGTCGGTCACCTCAGGTGATGTTTTGCCCCATAGGACTTGATTTTGCATGTGTTGCTCATCTAAAGTTCCTAGCTGTTTCATATAAGTGGTAGGAGAAACATGGAATGCACAATTATTTAGGAACAAGCAGGTGAATTCCCCAAATTTGCATTTCATGTTGTTATGAGTTAATGCCCTGAGAAGCCATCCCTTTGAATGCCTGACACTGAGATGCTGTTTGCCACGTTACAAATTTGGAAAGCAAAGGCTGAGAAGAGTTTGATTCCCTACCAGTCACACAGCATTTCAGACACTCACAGTGGAATTCCTTCTAACTTACTAATTGCTTCTGAGAACACCTTCAGTTCAGTTATGATTCAGAAAATAATTAGGTGAGCAGCAGATATGACCAAAATTCACCTTCTGAACTTGCTTACAGTTCACAGCTGTCACTGGTACTCAGCACGGCTGCACTGTGGAAATGGGTCAAAAGAGGAAGGCACATTCAAATGTCAGCTTCCCTGAATTTGGGAAATATGAATGTTAATAAAATGCAGGGTGAACTAAAACTGGATATCATATTTGTTGTCTCAGAGCAGTATTAGGATGTCGTGCCTCACCTGTTTTAAGAAAGGAAAATAGAGTAATGCATTCAGCAGAGCTGGTCCTGTAAGGCAAACGTTTTTGTAGTTCAGGAATTGGGTAAGACTTAGGACATGAAAAACTGGGTCAGGTCATCAGTCTTTTGCAGCCTCCCTCTGTGACCTCAGACAAATTATTTACATCTTGATATCTCAGCTCCTTGGCTAAAGAACAATGATCTTGATATTTCTGTTTTTAAGATGAATTTTATGAAATCCTATCTCAAGGTGCTCTGAAAGTGTTTGTACACCACAGAGGGGGAACACACAGACCTTTAAAATATAGATATCTACTGCTTATAGCAAAATGAGAGGGAAAACAGGAAAAACATGATCCATCAAGCTTAGTATGAACAGTTCACTTATTTCAAACTTAAGCTTTTTTGTTTCACTGGATTTTGTTTCAATGGTATTTATCCCTCTTCTTCCAACTCATTTTATTCTAAAACCACAAAAATCACCTCAGATCTGAAAACAGACTTAGTACCCAAACACCATTTTTAATGACTCTGTTATTATCTCCCCACCTCAAACAACTCTTAAGAGAGGGACAGGAGCAACCCTATTCTCAGGCAGAGACTAGAAAACTATCATCTATGTTTTAGACCAGCCTCACATTCTGTGAATGATCCACCAAATACTACGGGAACGGACAGAATTTTTGCAAGCAAATCCCAGGAGACTGCAGAAGACCAGCTGCTCTGACACGTTTGGGGACATTTGGGAATTAAATAACTGGTCCAGTGAGTAACATTGATTCCATGTGGATAAACTCCCCAAATTATCACAGAGAAAGCCCAGTGCATTTTTGCTTGCATGTGCTATGTATTTTGAATGCAAACAAGCCCTGAAGCCATCTGCTAGCATATCTCCTGTAACATGCACTTCACTGCAACATGTAAATTGCCTTCATTCCTAAGAGCCGCCCTATAGAGAATCTGGATCTGCCACAGCTCATAAAACAAAAATATGCTTAATTATGATCTGTGTAATTATGGTGAAAGCTGCCACTGCTACTCAGTTCCAGGACAAATAATGTAAAATGAAGGTACTACAATATTCCTGTAGAAAATGACTTGTTTTGCCTTGTTTTTAGAGGTAAGTTTAAAAAAAAAAGTGTAATAACTCTTTCACTGCCTCAAAACACAGCTACAAACCTTGGCATAATTTTATTGCACAGTGGACAACAAAATCAGTGAATAGGATGTTAGGCAGTTGGTTATCTGACAGTGAATCAACAAACTTGCGTATGCCCAGCCCACATTTTCTTCTTCTATAACCTTGGGAACCCATTTGTACCTTCAGTTCCTCCCCTTTGTAGTCTTTGCTTCTTAGGGAGAGTGCCACTTCCAGTGTCCATAAAGAAGAGATGAAAGCAGCATCCTATTTAAGTAGATGATTGCTGAGATACTGGTTCATACCTGCATCAAAACCTTTGAGGCTCAACACCATCCTACCAATTTTCTTTCCCCTAGACCATGTCTCCCCATGTCATAGATCACTTGGCTCAGAGTATTTTTTGGGACACTGTGCCTTCAAAAAGCAGGCAAGCTTTTGGCTGCATTCTACACACCACAAGAAAAGATTTCCTCTTACTTCTTTCTCCAAGCTGTGGCACTGCACAAATGCCCCATGCCAGTCAGGACACCCCTGAAGTCTGCCCTACAGCCTTCAGCTGAACAATATGGAGGTTTTTGTGTGGGCAGGACAGGTTTCCTCCTGCTTCCAGTACAAATAGATGGACAACAGTACTTGTGTGGAAGCCTCTCATTCTTGTTTCTTCAGTGCATATATTGTCTTGGAGAGCTGTAGTGTTCCCCTGAAGTAGTCATAGCTAACAGAATGGCACTATCCATGTGAAAATGCTAGACAAATGCAAGTCTAACAAGGCAACATCACTTTTCAGCAGTTTAGTCTTTCTAACTAAAACACCATGATTCAGTCTATTTAGGCAATGATGTTTTTACAGGGATGCCCCTGTACTTGGCAATTTTTTATAAATATTTTCCTTTCCTGTTTCCTCTGCCCACTGTACTACACATCCCAGTGAGAATAAAAAAGATAAAAGATAAATTAACTAATTACCAGCTGCCCTGGTGATTAATGCATACATTCATGTTGTATTACACATACTGAAACTAACCGATCCATTTAGAGTGAAAATACGTACAATTTAATTCTGTGTTGGCTATAACACAGGAATCAGCCACTAACACAGCACCTCCTTTGGTAGCATCTTCAATTCATTATCAAGAAAATGTCCCAAAAGCCATTTCAGGATAGCTGATATTTTCCAATGGAATTTGTTGCCAGGTGGAAAATCTTTCTACTTGCAAGGCGCAATTTAAACATGGATACCCAAATATTTTCTCTTTGTCAGGCACTTAGTGCATCAGGAAGACTCTGGCCCACGGCAGAGGCTCCAGGGTGCTAGGCTGACAGTATTTCTGCTTACTACATGGCACATCAGCAAAACTGGGAGGGCAAGGAAGAGGGAGAATCAGCCTGAGACTCCTGCAGGCCAAAATAGAATATGACCTTTTTAGTTCTGCAGCTATAAACACATTCTTAAGCAACAATCCCAACTACTCCTTGCAGTCACAAGCCCAAGAGAGCCAGGTGACAAGTGCCACACAAACAAAAGGAAACTGAAGGAAGAAGAAAGAAAAGAAAATGCCTTTTCCTGGCTTTCCTACATTCAGCAACACTGCTGAAGCAACATACATCTCATTTGTGCTCTACCTGCAGGGCTCTCCACATCTTGTACACATGCTTTCCTATAATGGAGTGCTCTCCTTACTTAGGAGAAGCCCTGCTTTGTTTCAATGTGATGCCATATGGTGTGAAGAAAAAGGAACAGAAAAGGTTACGCACAGAAAACACATAAGCTTAGAAACACCTGTTTGCTGTAAGAGTGAAGAACCACTTATGGCAAAGGCCTTCTCAGGATAAAAAGGAAGATGTCATCCTACCTGCTAGGACAGATGGAAACTTGCTGAGTTGCCATTTGAATGCCCAAATGTATGTGTAAAATTAATGCCCAAAGGCCTGATGAAACTAAGGGTAAACATCAGCAATGAACCAAGGTGGAGTCTGGATTTTTGAAAGAGCTGACCAAGCAGCCACTAGTATTAGATGACACTGAAAGGGACAATCTTTATATTGCAATTATAGGTGAAGCTCTTGCCCTAGCAGGGCTTACTACAAGCCCTAGCACCAAAACCACTAGTCACTACAGTCCTAACAAGTCCTACAGTCCTCCCATCTTAGAAAATCCACTCTGAATTTTTGTATCTAATTTTGATGTGGCAAGCCCTGAGGTTTTACGATCTGTTTGGAGCACTTTGTACATCCTGCAGAACTGGCTTTCCAGAGGAATGGAAACCTACACCATTTTTACCTAGACAATTGACACGGGATAGAGCTGAGGAATGAACTGGGACCCAGCAGCACCTCTGTACACTCTAAACTTAGAGTTTGATATAGCTGCAATCTTGAAGGTAACTAAAGGCAGTTCAAAAACCTCAGTGAAATTACAAGATTGAAACCAAGGAAGAATTTGAATTAAGTTCTGCCTCGCCAATTTAGTCGTTCACACGGCTGCACACTTTAATATATACCAAAACATAACAGCACTGATGACTTGGAAGACTCACAACCATGGCAGCAGCTTCCTTGCTAGTCACTCCCTGCTTGACACGGAGAGAATAAAGTACAATATACACTGGATTTGCACACCCTACATTGCCCCAAAATACCTTTTTCTTACTGTGCATAAATAAACACCTTCCTTCCCAACAAAACCAGAGCTGTCTTATATATAGGTGCAGAAGAATATTTTTATAAACCTCACAAAACCAAACCCACAGTCAGGTATCAGGCTGCTTCTATAATTCCTCACAAGGTTCTGTTCCCCCACAGTCTGCTAAAAAAAGCTCAGTGAGGGGAGAAGGCAGAGTGTGCCCATGTGTGTACCTGTGTGCCTAGCAAGCCTCTGGGGAAAAACACTGAATATGACTTATTCCTGTCAGAAATGTTTCTAAGACATGAAAAAGGTAGGTGGAAGGT
>VYZS01071879.1:2879-21821 GCA_013400695.1 Neodrepanis coruscans
GGTTGTTACTAATAGAGCAAGGTACTTCAGGCAACCAATAATTTTTTAGAACATCAAGCCTTGAGTGCTGAAGAGACTCAAAAATAACTGCCAACAGCCTACAAGGAGAGGTTTTAGTTGCATTTCATGTTTACAGTGTTCATGAGCATGCAAAAATCATCATAGGTAGATTCTGTCCCCCAGAGAAGAACACAACAGCTTAAACACGTTGGTTGATGCTTCAAAATGACACTCAAAACCCTTTGAGATGCTCATACCAACACCAAACAGTTCTCCCCACCTCTGTGCTCCAAGGAGTTAAACGNGATATGTCGATTTCCAGCAGTGACAAAGTAACTGCAGTCCTCTGAAAATGACACAGCTGTCACTTTACTTGAGACTTTGTTGGCTGCCACCACGATGTTTTTCTAGAAACATAATTGTTTAGATTACTTAATTTCTTTGCACAGAAGCAAAGGAAACTAATTTCAATTACAGGCATATATCCAGTACAAGTACTTGCAACAGGGAAAAGACAAGGGCCAAACTATTCCCCATTCACCTCTGAATACAACCTCTCCAGCATTAGCTGGGAACACTGATTTGGCAGACAGTAAAATTCACATTTACATTCAATTCCACTTCCACATTGATTGGGATTGAGAACAAATCAGCAGGCACTAGTAGTGCCTGCAGGAACTTGCTGTCTGAGCCATAACAAACATGTTGGTTTCACAATCACCAGCAGCCCAGAGCAAACCCATTTCCCTTTCTAAACAGCAAATGCATATGTAGGCCAGCACAAGGAGGAGCTCTCCCACCCCCGGCAACAATGAGGGCAAGGCACTCAAGATGGGGAACAGGTATTTTTCACACAGAAAACAGACTGGTTCTTTCATAAATTTTCTCTTCTCTTCTCTTTAAAGACACAATGCTTTACCAAAAGACCCAAAATACGTAAAGACTATGTCTGTACTAGAAGGAAAAAAACCAAAATCTGCTATATCTCAAATATGCACTTCAAAACACCAAAGAGTTTGAGAAAGGAGGAAGAAGATGCAGGGTCAGAAAATATGACACAGAATGGTATGAGAAGAATCTCTCTGTTCATAATATCATTGCTCAGTTTTCCTCCCACTGCCTTTCCCCAGAGAATGGTAGAAGTGAAAAGAAGGCTTTCCCCTCTGTCTGTGGTGGATTTGCAACCATGCAGCACATGGCTGACAGTAGCGCATCCCTTTTTATCTTTGTTCTGTTTCCTTCACCCTCCATTTTAGGGACTCAGTTGCTCCCAGTCTTCCCAATACAATGCCCTCATTACACAAGCCACACCACTCCAAAGACCCCATCAGACTGAGTGCTGAGAGAACTGAAGAAACCAGCAAAAGAGGAGTCTAGGCTGCTGCACCATCACCATGGAGGATCCCCCAACCCAGACTGGAGGAAAAGCAAGTCAGACAGCAATTATCATAACTTCTTTCAAAACAGTGCACAGAGAAAGGCTTAGGACCCTTGCAGACCTTAACATCTCGATCATTCCTGTGGTCTTTCTTTAGGGAAGCAAGGAAGCCCGACAGACAACATGTGTTTTCTTTTCCATCACAGTCAAATGACTAAGTCTCCCAGATAAGAAAAACAGGGAAATCAAGCAGAAGCACAGAGGACAGAAGAAGGGTTGTGCTTAAAAGTGCAGGAAAAAGCTTTGGGAGATTCATATTCACATCTTGGTCTTTCAGTCTTTTGTCAGGTAAAGTCTCTCTAGTTTTGGTGTCCAAAACTACTACTACTACTACTTTGTCCAACTACTACTTTGTTTGTAAAATAAAGGCTAGCTGGATCTCCCAATAGTCACAATCTGAAGTGTATGCTTAAAGTGTGTGTTTTTGACCACAGAGGAGTGAGACAGTCCTTACCTCACAAGTTCTCATGCACATAATTATACAGTGAACAGAAAAACCTAAATAAGCAAGGGAAAACAAAGCTATTTGTACTGTCCCACATATGTCACACATTGTGACCCACTCCAAGTCACTACTTTCATTTTTACAACTATAAAGAACCAAAAGGCTGAGCAGTCAATTTTCAACACTGACATACATATTTAGGTTTTATTACTACACACAGTTCAGCTACATGAAAAAATAGTAAGGTCAAATTTCAGTTCATGCAAAAGATAACTCACAGTGAGATCTTAAATTACAGCACAGGAAATGCGATGAAGAGAGTAACATATTAATTGAGCATGGACTTACAAGCTACAAGAGAAGAAAAGGTTCTGGGGAGACTTTATAGCAGCCTTCCAGTACCCAACAGGGGCCTACAGGAAACACGAGGAAGGACTCTTTATCAGGGAGTGTAGTGATAGGACAAGGGATAATGGTTTTAAACTGAAAGAAGGTAGGATTTGGATTAGATATTGGGAAGAAATTCTTTTCTGTGAGGGCAGTGAGGCACTGGAATGAAATTGTTCACTGTGAGTGTGGTGAGGCACTGCAACAGGCTGCTCAGAGAAGTTGTGGGTGCCTCATCCCTGAATGTTCAAGGCCAGATAGGTTGGAGCTTTGATGGCGTTTCCACCTGGAAGGTGTTCCCGCCCATGGCAGGGAGGTTGCAAGTAGATGATCTTCAAGGTCCCTTCCAACCCAAACTACTCTATGATTCAATGATCCTGTGAAATTTTAACAAATGCATTGATGGTGTACTTTTAAATCACATCTCTTTTAGAGCATATTCCAGTACTTGAAGAGGTAACAGAAGCTGAATAAAGGCCTAGCATTTATGAATACAGAAGACTCCAAACCTACTGATAATAAATGTTTTTCTTATCTGCATACAACAAATGCTTACTAAAATGCTTACTAGAGGATAAGACACAGGCTTTGTTTCTACCAAGTATTGCCTCAATCCAGTGTAAGATAGAGTGACTTCCACTGGGTTTCATCCATTATGAATTCCCTACATTCCCCTTCTCACCCATCAAGGACGGGATCAGACTATCACAAACTCTGCCATAACAAAAACAAAACAAGCCAAGAGCATCCACTACACTACAAAAGAAATCCCTGGCCAATGAGAGTTTCCTTCCTCAACCTCATAAATTAGTTTTTAATAAGCCTCTAAAAAAGCACAATGGTTTGGAAAGGTTTCAAAGTTCAGCCTTTTCTGGCTGGACAGCAAAATGTCAAACATCTCCAAGAATATCCCTTCACAGAAGTGACTTAGACCTTCCCTAAGGAACCATAGCTTTCTCTTATGTCTAAATTTGTCTTTGTCTATGAATGTCAAGAAACAATAACCACAGATTTTTAAAAGAGCAGAAAGCAAGATGGAACTGAAATAGTTTACAGTCAAACGGGAAACTCCTTTAATTTAGGAACACACTACCTCGTAGATAACTTACCTTCCATGACCACACATTGACAATCATGTCATGCTGGTACCCCACTGAAACAATGTACTTGGAGCTGGGGGAGAAGGCCACACAGGCCACACCATACTTGTGCTCCTGGAGCTCTGCCACTTGGGTTCGCTCAGCCACATCCCATACCCGAACCGCTGGCATGTGTCCACTCTGGAAGGGACAAGAACAGACACAAAACAGGAAATGTAACTCCTGAAGACAGTTCTGACAGATATGAACATATAAATATGGAAAAGCTTGGAAAAAGATGTCCAGATGGTGCACTCACAATAGGTTTAGAGGTTCCTTTGATTCTTTAAAGCCCAGGTTACCTAAGACTGACAACCTAGGGAGCATGTGCATTTCAACAGTTGTCTGAAAGAATCACTACAATCTCCGCTGCTTTAATCTTTTTCTTATGCTAACTATAAAACATTCAGAGGTCAGAACAATACTTCACATGCAGAACCCTGATCTTATTAATGAAAACTCACAATTTGTTTAGGAAAAGGATTATAATAGATTGTTATCTCTAGATTCAGTGAACCAAAAGGCCTTCACATCCCTCTGCTCCTAACACAACGTGGACGTCTGAGATATATCAAGCCAGGTCATCCCATACAAAAACATGACATGATTATTGTGGTAACTATCACACACCACTTGAGGGAGGCCTTTGGGAGAATAACAGCATCATTTCTGTTACAAAGGTAACACATGGATGTGTTCTGCCTGAAAGAGTATGGGGCAGGTAATGTCAGAGAAAAAGATATTGAGGGAACGGAGCCTCATTTTTGTGCTTCTTCTCCAGATAAAGAGGAATGCCAGTTCAGCACCTTCTGCCAGACAATTCTATTCTTTTCTTTACTTTTTGTTATTAAACCCAACTAAAACAAGGCATACAAGATGAGCTGAAATGCTGGCCAAAAAATGTGCTTGATAGGCAAATCCTACTTAAGTAACTGCTCATGATTTCACACTGAAGTCTGTCAAAACAGTAGCTTGCAAGATAACATATCCATGGCAACATGGCAAGTCATTTGACTGTGTGGGAGAGGCAAGTCTCATCAAAAGTAAAATTTAAAGCTTTAAAAGCTCAAAATTGTGCATGTTATAATAGCCTTGTTCAAAAGCACTGAGAAGCAACTGCTTGTGGCCTGGAAAAATGCCACGGTCAGATTTTACTGCAATTGGTACAGTTCTCCCTCCTGCAAGGCAGAGTGCAGGTCTCAAGGTGTTTGGCAAGATGTTACAATGAGCTTAATCAGCTGTTCTTCAAAGCAATTGCTGTACTTAAACACATATATACATATATATAAATATTCCCAGCATCTTAGCATACAGTCCAAGACCTTAATGAACTGGATTTGAATTTCATCTTTAAAGAAATGCTCACCAAAAATACGCTCTGTATGACCCCCAAGGACAAGGATTTTATGCCTCCATAGTGAAATACAAAAAATGACAATTAAAAAGAGAAAAAAATCTGTTTTCTTCTGAATTTGAAATATATAAAAGACATTTAACATGTTTGGTGGCCAAGGACTAACCTCCTTGTTCTTCTCCCTGAAAAGCCAGCCATGAAGAAAACGAAGCTGTTTGGGAGCAGAATTAACATGAGGTGGCTAAAAGGGAGTTTGACAAAATGAATTCAGAGATCATTGCCCCATTACACACAGGTTGAACTAAGACAACTACTGACACCAGCAGGGGACACTGCTACACTAAGCAATAATTCAAATGTCAGACACGTGAGAGGATACTTAAAAAACAAATGGTTTTACAAGGCCAGAGAGACATGTTTTTGCAAAAAGGGAAAAAAAAACAAAAAACAAACACCACAAAACAAAGTATAACTGGAATGCCTTTTTTTCTTTTTTTATATGAATTTGTCATTTACCTCAATGAAGTTTCAAACTGCAAAGTTTGAGTTGTTAGTAAGAGAAGTACCCACTTCATTTTTTTTACCAGTATTCCTACTCCACATGAAAGGAATCGAGCACCAGAAATAAAAGGGGGGAAAAAGGAAAATAAATGAAAGTAGAAGGGAACAGTAGAAGGGAACACCATGGAGAAAATACATACATACCATATATATTAGAATTTTAATATAAAGGAGTTTTATTACATTAAGATTTTTCTAGAGAGTAAAGAGGCATTAAAACATATTACATGTTTTCATGTAGAAATGTTTTCATGTTTTCACTAAGAAGTTAATAACAACAACAGTCTCTGACCTAATGATGGAAAGTTTGTGCTTACTTTTTCTGTGTCATGGTAGCCTCCATCCAAAAAACCCCACTGTTGTTTCTACCCTTGGCCTGATCCATACAGGATTCAAGCCCAGTTTTGGAGCCACCCAGTGACGTGACAGCTGCAATCACAGTGACTGCACTAGGGATCTCTGGAGTGAACACTCTCCATCTTGACAGCTCCAATACAGGACTGTGATATACTTCTCTTCCCTATGGCTGAGGCTCAGGAGTGAACCTGTTTCCCACATGCTCCCTTTCCTATGTCTTACACAGAGACTAGTGATAAATTGCCATTAATCACACATAAGAGCAAATGGCGCCCAACCATATGGAGATTAGCATTTCTGTGGATTATTAACATCCAGCAATTCCAGCCTCGTGACACAGCCCGTGTCTTGAACTTCTAATGCAGAACAGACACGCTGCACTCATCCTTATCCTCCCCCTGGGCACATTTGGAAAGAGGAAGAAATTGTTGCCCCCAGCCAAACATACAATGCCAAACCACAGACATCAGTATCTTCTGTGACTATTCTAAAGCTCCATTCCACGTGCGCTTTTTATTTTTTCCAACAAGCTGTTACTGGCTTTGGTTACTTCCTGAAATCCTAAAGCAATAATACTAAACTCAGACCAAGGTTCAGGATCATTCAAGTACTCTTCACTAATGCTAGAGTAGAGTCACATTGTGTGACCTTACACTTATGTTCATTCTACCTTCAGCCCACAGATGCCATCCCAGAAGAGACAACATGCTATAAACTGCCAACAGAGACACACAGTGCCACCTGTAACCCAGCAGGTCCACTGAACAGTGACACAACACAAACTGATTTGTCTGTGTCAAAACAGTTCACTGGCTTGTTTCTTCTAAGCCACTCTGCTCTGCTTAAAAATGCAACAGAGAAGGTATGCCCTCTCTCTCTCACACTTACCTCTCCTGTAACCAAATATTTTCCATCTGGAGAGAAAGCAAGTGCTGTAATTGTTTTCCTAAAACAGAGAAAATGACACTGAGAAACATTTCCAACATGTGATTTCATTTCAATACATCATGACTGGAGAGCAGGTTGGGACAAATGGAAAAGAAGCTAAAATCACCCATAATAGCCTGACAATGATTTTGCTTTGCCATGGGGATTCCCTGTTGCCCAAGTCTCAAGCAGCACCCTACAGTACTGGAAATGCTCAAGAAGCTGAGGTTCATCATTGTGCCTTTATTCCAGATACAGGACCATGTCTCAGTGCTGGCTTCAATAATGAGGTCATCATTTTAGGTGGAGGAAAAAAAGATACTATGGAGCTCTAGTAAGATCCCCTCCACATCATGCCCATTAGCAATTCCTCATGGGATTACAATTTATGAGGTGGTACCTTGTCAGCAATAGCACCTCACATTAGAAGGAGTTAAGAGTCAAATGAGTAGAAAGTCTGTCCCCAAGGCAACTCTTACCAAGGGGATTTAGCCTGAAGCAACAGCAGCCGCTGCAATGCACTTAAACCATAAAAGCCTGGAATTCACCTCCCACAGAAAGCAAGCCCAGCTTAAATTTCACTCACCTGGAACTGTTTAGAATATGGTGTTGCTTATTTTTTCTAGGGTTGAACAGCACAACAACACACCTAGATGGAGGAAACAAAAAAACAGAGATTACATGACCATATGCATAAAGATAACCAAAGAGCCACCCTTGCTGGAAAAGCAGCATTAAAAACAGCCCAAAAAAGCTATTTCATCCCTTAACTCCAGCTCAATCTGTGAGATTAACTAGAAAACATGAAGCAAAAGAATAATCCAGAGGGGAACCACAAGTCTGTCCTAAGTGGAGGGGTACCATGTGCTAGTACCATAAATAATTGTCTTTCCTGCACCTGGGAGCCTGAGCCTCTGATTGTTCAAACTGGACAGAAAGAGTGATGACAAAAGTTTCTGCAACAGCCTTAATGGATTATGTCCCTTGCCATCAAAGTGACCCTAAGTACTGGGCACCAAAACAGCATGCCTAGAACAGAGTCCAGAGGTAAGGAAGAAGGAAACGAGGGATCTTTCAGAAAAGCTCTCAGGGGATGAAGAAGGGGAGATAGAAGGGCTAAATTTCTGTGCTTCAGTATAGCACAAGAAGTGATTGGCCAGTTGAGAAGTGAGATATACGACGCCAAAAAACTTCTGACCCAAGGGCCATATCTGCATTAGCAACTTGCTCAGAGGGCTTGCAGAAATCTCTCAGCAACACCAGCTGAAAAAACAAGCAGTAGTAAACTCCTGGTAAGCAATATAATTACCTCCATTGGGAGCAAAACAGTTGCTGATGAGGAGGGGAGGGAAGAAGAGGCCCCACTTCCCACTGATCTTGCCCTTAGCACATTGCCTCAATACCTCAGCCCACCACAACTAGCCTACAGCAGTCATGGTTACTGACTTTCCCCACTCTCCAAACCCTACACACCATTTTTAAATCTACATGTAACAGCATTTGTCTTGAAGAAGAGAACAATAGAACCACTAACTGAAAATGCCGTTAAGTGAATAAAAAGGTAAAACAATCTCTGATGACTTTGTGATGATTTCTCACTTTGCCTCTAAATTAGAAACTGTGTTTTTCACCTGTCCCTCTGCTACAATATGCTGTCAGAGTTTTGAGAGTCCCAGCTCCTCCTTTGCTGCGGTGCCAGGGGAGCACTGCAGGATGTCCCTGCTCCACAGCCAGCAGCCTTTGTCACGCTGGGGACTTCATTCACATCACTATCACACTGGGGCTTGCCTGCAACACGTGTCAGGCTACAGACACCAGTCATGGGAAGAAACCTGCAGGACAGAGAAGTAGAGGAGCTAGCCTAAAGCAGCCAAGCAGAAAGGCAAAAAGCTGAGGTATGACAGAAATCTACTACAGAACCTCACCTACAGACATCACCAATATTTCAAGACAGGCAGTACACACTCATACACAGGACAAAGCACATATTGGCACCATGCTGCCCAGGACAAGAGCTGCATCCTTCCAGGCTCCCCTCCACATCCCCAGCAGCAGGCAGGGCTGGGAGTGCTGCAGGCATAGCTCAAGATTGACAGGGACCTGCAAGGTCTCCAGCTTCTCCTCACCTAGTCCAGACTGATGACCTTTCCTTTGGTCTAACTAGGCTATACTGCCAGAAACAGTGTAAATTTTAAAAAGGAAAAGAGAGCAGAAAGGAGGACTGACACACCAATTCCTTGAGCCCATAGTCCTTGGCTGGAGCTGCCACACTCCATTAACACTGCTCGCTCTAAGTGGATATCCAAAGCACCAACCATTGCCCTCCTCCCTCTTTAGACTATGCTACTCCTCTCCACCCATGCCATTCCACCTACTCTTCTCCACTAGCATCTTATCCTGAAGACCAAGGCAATAAATGCACCAAACTTTCTTGATAGTTAAAAAGCAGACAGATACAGTTGGAAACGTAATCTTGTGGAAGAGCAGGGAAAGTATGAATAAGAAGTTTGTTTAGAACACTGTTGATCCTTTTGCACTTTTTACCCTGCGGAACCAAACTGGAGTGTTTCAATTCAAAGCTATGCTATGTATTTCTGAGGGATTACTGTAAAGAAGCAGGTGGCTTGTGATCCATTAATAAGTCAGGGAAGGTTAAGCCTTGCAAATCACAAGATATGAAACAGGAAGTTAGCAGACATGAAAATCTATCTAATCCTGAGCCTCCAGCTAATCAGAAAAGCAAAGCAAAACCCTATCATGTGGAGTTGGATAGGGTCAATGGATCAAAATCCTGCTGAGTTACAACAGGGATGAATTGTGCTTAAAATAAGTTTCAGAAAAAACAGTAAGAATAGAAACTTGAGACTTTCCTATGCAGCTCTTAAATTTAAGTTTCTGTTCTATTCTGAGGAACTCTGCAGAAAAATGAAAGACTTCAGAGAAATTAACAGAGTTTTAAAAAATACAGGAAAGGCATCAAATACAAACCATGGTCTTCAAATCAGGAAAGCAAACAAACCACTTCCTAGAATAGCATAGTGAAACCACAAAGGTCCAGAGCTTTGCCGTTATTAACTTACAGGACAGAACCTTTGTAACCTGGGCAGTTACAATCATGAATTTTAGCTCAATTGCACCCCAGGGCAAGCTGTCTGTGAGCAGACTTCCTCCTTGCTTCCCAGCCCTTGGCCAAATCCAGAGCCCACAGCCAAGGTAAGAGCCATCCTCACGCATCAAAGCAAATCAACAAACCACTCCAAGAGCCCCACAGCAACTAGTGCTAGAGAAAGCATCACAAACACTGATATTTTAATTCTGTCATAAGACAAGCCTATGCTTGATTCACTAAGTTTGACCCATGATTATTAACAAGTGCTATCTGGAAGAGTGGGAGGAAAAAAAAAATCACAATCATTGATTTATGCCATAAAATAGTAATTTTATCTCATAGGTTCAGTAAAACAAGATATGTTGATTTGTCAGCTAATAACTAATGTAACTTACTAAATGGTTATGGCCTTCTTGCCAATGAAGTAATTTAGCCAGAATTAACTAGTCTTCTGAACTTGCTTTCTTAAATTAACTGCTATCCAACAAAAGCTACTCTACTGCAATGCTGTCTCATGTTGATTTTCCACCATCCCTCTCCTATCTGCCATACACAAGGGGAATGAAGACTTCAGCCAATTCCAGGGACACCTTATTCAGCAAGATGGCAGATCATAAACCATCTGTCTTACAGTGGAGCATAGACACTGTTCTGTGTGTTGGGAGAATCCAGGTTTGAAAACTGGCTCCCTCTCAAAACACTTGAGAAGGTTTCTAGTCCATTCCATCCTAGAGAACACATTTCCTCAACAAACACAAACTAACTACTTCTAGTTCTTTAATCTCTTCTGAGTGTTCAGGAAATGGTCCCACATTGCATGGGGGAGGTTCAGACTGGACGTTAGGAAAAACTTCTTCACAGAAAGGATTATCAAGCACTGGAACAGTCTGCCCAGAGAAGCAGCTGAGTCACCATCCCCAGAGGTACTTAGAAGATATGCAGTTGTGGCATACAGGGGCATGGCTTAGTGATGGACTTGGCAGTAGTAAGTTAATGGTTGGACTCAATCATCTCAAGTTCTTTTACAGCCTGGCAATTAAATGGCACAGGGCAGCCTCAACTGCGTGCTCAGACACTCAGCTGAGCTTGGTGTGGCCCCAGAGCAGCCAACAAGTCATTCTTCAGCAGAGCCTGCAGCAGTTTCCCAAACAAGATAGCTCAGAGCCCATTAATACTCTGGATGTGCTCTGTCTTAGCAAAGGAAATCAGTCCACTAAAATAAACAGAATGGAGACTCTGAATGGTCAGGTCACTGAACTACCTACTCTGCACTGACTCCGAGTCCAGTAAGGCTACCAAGCCCTCAGGAGACTCCAAGTGTCTGTTTATGCTGGCTTTAATCTTACAGCAGTTAAAATAATAAAAATAATTACCATGGAAAATTAATTGCTTACAAGAGCCTACACCCATCTATCCATCTTCTACCTTTGCCTGTTCCTTTATAAGACAGCCAGAGGGCCAGGAAAGGATGCAAGGGAAGAGAGCACCGATCTTTTTGTTTCCAGCTTCCAACTGTGGCTGTAGACCAAGCAAAGTATTTCCAAGCTGCATTTCTACAATGGTCACACCACCTGTTCCACCCCACCCATCCTTTTCCCAAACTGAAGCTTTCACACCAAAATCAAGTTCTCAAGATACCTTTGTCTGAAGAGATACTTTTAAATGCTAGTACCAACATGCAAACAAATAATAGCTCCAGAAACACCTCACACAGGACCTACAGAGCCTGGCACACACTAGCTGTTGAGAATGTCAAAATTGTTAGCACCCTTGTTTTAGCACAAACCCTACCTCCTCTGCAGCTGCAGGCAGGGCTTGATGACCACAGCAGCTTTTTAATCCACAAGTACATTCTGATTTCCAAGACATTTATAGAAACCATTCACTGCTGCATGGATTACTGCTGCACAAACCATGTATCAGCTAGCTGAGATCAAGTATCCTGTTTGTTTCATCCTGGTTCCTGCAGAGGCCATTTGCAATGGCACACACATTCAAAGGTATTGTTTCTAGGTCTATGAGGCCACCCCACAACCTTTAAGTACACCTTCCTGATGCAAGCAGCTTTTATAAACAACTTGCCTGTGGAATCTTTCTCAGTATGCCTCTTTCTTGTGGGACATTCAGGTAACACAAGGAAAGGACAGAAATGTCACAGTCACAGGTTTTTACAGACAACCTGAGCACTCCCCATCAGGGAGCCCATTTGCATCAGCCAACAAACTCTCCAAATCTCCATGAACTTATAGCCCTATTTTCTATGTTCACAACTGTGCATCATATGTGCAGATAAAAAGCAAGGGTTTGGGGTGGGCAGAAAACTCAGCAGTTTCCATTGGCTCCAGAAAAAGGGAAAAAAAAAATCCCCAAAATATAAAAACCAAGCAATTTCCCTAGGCCAAATATAAGAGCAGAAATGGAGAGGAATCAGACCTCAGTATCACATTTATACAAGGTATCTGACTCACTAAGTCAGCAGCAGTGGGTCACTCCATCGAGCTCCCCCCTTCCCTTTACTTCCGGCTTTTCTTCTACTGGCTTTACTCCTGAGATGACCAAAATCATAGTTTCTGGGCTTTTTACTCCTCATTGTCCTTCTGTTTTCCAGACATTCCTCTGTTCTCAGCTACCTTCATCTAGCCTTCCTCACTCTTCTTCAGCAAGCTAATAAAACACAAATTTCTGCATAGGTCTGGAAGAATTAAAATGCTGTGATAGCACTGCTTTCCAAGTTACCCATCAACTCAGCATTGCCCTCTCTTTTGGGACACATGACTACAGGCAGAGTTCATGTGTCAAGTTCTCCTTGGGTCAAGTCCTCCTCTCTCAAATGCATGCAGTCTATGCTATAAAGAGGACGCTGTGCAGAGGAAAGAAAACTCCATTAAGACATCAAAACAAATGTTGGCTTTCTTTTTTTTTCCCACAATATATTCCTTTCATGCCACTGCAAGAATAACTGAGAAGAGCAAATAGTCCCATCCTTTCAAAATCAATCCATTTCTCAATTTCTGGCTCATTCTCCATTTTCTTCCTCCCACCCAACACTATTCAAATAAGAGTGAAATAGCTTCCTACGCACTAAATGCATGGGAAAAAGACTTTGATAAGAACAAAATCTTTTTTATACTGCATTGGTTGCCTAGGGAAGCCTGATCAGAGAAAGCAGTGTCTACAAAAGCTGGTGTTAATTTTCTATGTGGCAACTCTTCCTGCCAAAAAGCTTCTTTAATTCACAGGCAGTAGTGGGAGTGGGTTAACAGCAATGAGAGAGGATGTGCACACTGACTTTGTAACTGAATAGGTATTTTTATGCAAGCTGTATTAATGACTATTAATGCTAAGAAGAAAGATCTGTCTGCTGAGAGGTTTAAAGTTGGGTGTCACTGCCTGAACAGAAAAGCCTTCAGAGTTCCCTGCACCAATCCATGACCAAGAGAACTGGAAAAGTGGGAGCAAGGGAGGCACAGCTAAAGTCACACCTCAGAAACCAATGCAGGCTAATGAATAAACACAAATACTGAACAAGAAATCCACTTTGAAAAAGAAAGTTCACGATATATTTAGTGTCATTAAACTAGTAGTGTAGAAATTTCTGATTACCAACCAAGAATAATTTTTTTCTGTTTAAAAGGCTATCTGTGTGGCACTCCAAACCTGCAGGAGCGGGAGCTCAAACACACCAAAGAATATACTCCACTCCAAAAACTACAAGAAAAAAGAGGCAAAACTAAAGTCCAGCGTCTTGTCTCCAATAACCCAGGCCTAGGGACAAACAGGGCATATTTAAGATACTTGTCCAGACTATTCTCTCAGCCTTCAGAAATTTCAGAGATATTTTAAATCAGTGGGCACCCACAACCAAGAAGAGGGAGAGCAGCACAGGAAATTAAGTCGACAATGCAGCAGAGTTGAACAGACAAGAAGGATTTGTAGGGATAATCCCCAAAAGGAGAAGGGCAGCCTCTGCTCTCACCACCATTTCAGCCTACTGAATTCACCTTGTCCATCCCACTGACCATGCCTCAAAAGTTGAGGCCCCTGCAAAAACTCCACCAGCACTCATGTGATCTGATAACATCCAAAAAAATAGGCAACTCACTTCTCCCCATCATCTGGCAAGGGTGCTGCCATTTTCATGATGATTAGCTGCCAGCGTGGTTTGTGCCTGTTTCCCTGTACAGGCCCTGTTACAGGTGAGGGGACAGGGCTCCTCCTCAGCTCCTGCCCTGCACAGGGCCAGCACAAACCTCTGCCATGCACAGCCAACAGCTTCCATGGCTGCTCTCAACAGCCTCTTTACACCTGCCAGACTGTATCTTTAAAACAACCAGCCAGCTGCATCTCTGACCTCAAGCTGCAGATGGCAGAGAACAGATGCACAGATCTGAAAAGGCATTCAAAATGCTTTAAAAATACCTAAAAAGCCTCCAACACGTAAATGTATAAAAAGATATGATAAGTAGCAGAGATTGCAACTGTAACACCGACCAACCCAGGTCTCCTCTCTTCTTGCATACACAGTAGCATCACTGAAGTTTCAGCTTTACCAGGAACACAGAGGAGAAACTTGGCAGAAGTTTCCTTGCCTACCACCTCCCACAGTGAAGGTGCTGCCTGCCCACACAGACTGGCCACAGTGCTTTCTAGCAGGTCCAGCTGATCTTACAGCAACATATCCTTGCCCCACTGGAACTACTGCATATAGTCGGAGGCAGAACAGAAGAGGAGGAGGATTTTTAAAACTGGCAACCCTTCTGACACTGGACAAATATAAGGCAGGGTGATGACTCAGAAAATGCTTTGCAAGAAACAGATGCAGAGAGAAAAGACAGCTTAGATCCCATCTCCCACTGGATAAGTTGCATGCAACTCCAGAGCAGCCATGCCATAGGCAGAGACGCAGCAGTAGTGCCCTCGGGAGAGTGATGGCTTTTCACAGAGCTGCACAATAAGGAGGCACCTTTTCTGGGAAACCAAGAGCTAAGCCAGACAGAGATTGTGAAAGAGTTGGGCAAGAAAGGCATATGGGGAAAGCAGAGGGGAGAAAAGTGCTCAGAGGAAAACCACAAAATTTAAACCAGCTTACTAACTGGGAATCATTACAATTGCAAGGAAGATGAAAATGATTCCAGATCATTGTTATGGCTCACGGCTGCCTAGTCACCAGTGATTCAGCAGGAACTTCACCTTGAAACAACCAACACTTCAAAGCCAAGAGAGGGGAAAAAAAATAGCCTCATGAAAGAGAAACCAGGGATAAAGCCCTGTCCTAGCAGAACCAAGACAGGCCATCTCTGCTGCACTGCAGAATATTCCACCTCTCCTCCAGGCTGCAGCAAAGGTAGGTGGGAAAATAAAGCCAGGCAAAGCAGCAGCCGCACTTATACACATGGAATTGTGTGTCACCCTGTACATCAGTACAAGCTTCAAAAGACATACAGCACCACTGACAAACGCCTGTGCACACACACAAATATATGTAGGTATATACACACACACATGCATACACATGGCTCATAGCTGACTATAGCAACGCACTCATGCATATAGAGTCCACCTTTCTCCATCCCTGCTTCCAAAACCACTCACTTCCCTAGGGGCAGGGAAGCAATGCCAGCAATACACCTACATAAAGCATCAAATCAACTGGGCTAGGAGTAGGAGTTGTAGAGCTGCATTTTATTTCAGCACTCTTGGCAAACACCCATGGAATACTTCAAATGAGCAGCAGCCCTGGGGGCTAGAGCAATGGGCAACTGATGATAGGAAGGTTGAAGGAATAAAAGGATCACTGAAATAGCTCATGACAAGAAAATGTGCTGATCAGCCAGACAAGAAAGACTGAGAAGCAGCAGAAAATAGAGCCTTGAGCAGAAGCTGGCTGGTCCCAGGTGTGACCAAGGGAGATGAAACAAAAGCCAGAACGTGGCTGAAAAGCTGAAGAGCTTTGCATCGAGGCAGGGAATGCAACTTCTTCCTGGATGAATGCTACAGAATCACAGCATACTATGTCCATTCTTCATTCTATGTTTTCTTCTCAGAAAGGACCTGTCTCCACATGCTGAGTTCTCTTCCCAAAGTTACAGCTGTCACACACAAATCAGGAAGGAGAAAAGAACAACTATCTGTCCTGACAGACTGGCCAAGACACCTGCTTCAGGGATCTCTTGCTCCCCAGTTGTGCTCCACCCCTCCACTTGCTCCCAAGATTCAGTCTCTCTTCAATCTGTGTCTGGCTGACAGCCTCAGATTTGCTATTGTCAGCAAAAGGCCATAAGCTTTGTACTGAGCCTGAAAGGCCTTGGGCTTCTTGGGTTTGCTCGCTCTGAACTTTTCTTGACCTGCTTACAGCTCTGTTTTACTTGGTTGAGCTGTGACAGCAATTTCTTTAACTGACCAGGTGTCTATAGATAATTTGTTTTACTTCTGTTTATCTTTTGTGTGACACAACCACAGTTTTATTTAAACAACATTGACCAGCAGTTATTTTATGTAGACTGAGATATTTACAACTGATATGATGACGTGGCAGAGGAAAATGCAGGCATGGTATGAGAGCAGAGGCCTTGAGAAGTGGAGATGTGGGATGCAGTGCAGAGGAGTATAGACATGGAACGATAAGAGATAAGGCACATGGCTGGCACTGGAGACCCAATGGCTCACCCATGGTCTGTTCAAGAAATAAAGATGTGGAGCTTAATGGAACAGGTTTCAGGCAAAACAAAAAAAAAGAAAAATTACTCAACATGCAGGAAAGACACCATACATAGTGAATTCCAAAAGCATTGTGGAGCTGTGCAATGTGTGCAAGTGTTGGCAAACACATAAAAAATTACCCAGCTGGACACTGGAGTGAGGAAGAATCCAGCAATACCCACATAATACATTTCCCAGTAAAGGGCTACAAAGCTGAAGATTTACCCCCAACAATTGACTTTAAGATCCAGAGGAACAATACAAAGGAGCATAATACCAGGGAAACCAAATAGAAACAAGGACATTTATTACAGTTTTAGCTGCATTATCACAATTATTGAGACATATCTTTATAAAATTATCCTAATGCATTATTATTCCTTCTTTTTCTGTAATAATTTATAGTAGAGTAAAATGATTCTTAAATTAGAGCGTTATGAATTCAGTTATACTAACAATAAATTCTTGCCTTTTTTATATCTACACATACACAGCCCATATATAAGGGGTGTTTCTGCTTTTCCCATAAACAACTGTCAGTGTATCAAAGGCCAAGTGGAGGGGTTCAGAGAAAAGAAAATGCACAGACGTAGGGGAAGAGGGAGCGATGAAAGACAAGTTGAAGAAAAAAATTTAAAAAACAGGCAACAGCAGTTCAGAGGGAAAGGCAAGAAAGAGATAGAGAAGCAAAGTTTACAATAAAATTCCTGCAGAATAATCAAATCTTCCATTAAGTGCTGAGCAAATTCAGCTCTCCAAGCAAGCAGTGTAACAGGAGAAGATAGGAGCTCTCTGGAGGTTCCCACCTGGGAGCAAGCAGCTCCTTGCAGAGACTTGCAGACCCAGCTGGGCTACAGAGTGAAATCTGGCTGTACATTTCAGGTCTGCATTGACTTCTATGCAAGAGCAGTTCCCAACATAACCCTGAAACCTCAAAAGCTGAATATGTATCTTTTTTTAAGACCAAGTCCCAAAGGAAAAATATATCCTGCTTGCAAGCAATTGGCCAACACCTCTGTTTCCAGCAGCATGCACAGCCAGAGTATTCCCTCATTGTGCCTGAGCAACTCAGGAGCAGGGAGAAAGATCTATACATCAAACTAACAATCTGGGACACACACATATGACAGCTCATGGCCTAGGCCTCAGGGCTTTAACTGTTTTACCATGAGCGAGAAATGTAGCCATATTAAAGTGGTATCAATCAAATGAGCAAAACAAAAAATAATACGATTTAAGTCTTTCTGTCTGCCAGTCCCCTTCCAACCACCATCTCCCTGGGGAGGATGGTCACAAGCAGGGTAAGGCTCTGGGCAGGCTCCTCCAGTGCCCATCGACCCATCATTGATATCTCCTGCATTCTAGAGAAGGCGGCAAAAGCCCCCACTGCAGCAAAGAAACTGGAGCAGCTTTTCCTCTTGAATGCTTCAGTAAGCATAATCCATGCCCTATCTCTGTAAGAGTGTCAGAGGGAAGAAAAAAAAAAAAGGAAAGAAAAAGAAAAGCAAGCAAACCCCCAAACCTGCTTCTTCGAAAGCACAGAGTTAAAGAATCACTTGCTCAAATGGCCAGTTTTCTGATCCTCTAGACACAGGCAAAGCTCACAGCTGCCTCAGGCAGCAGGCTGCCAGGTCCACAAAAAGATACTAAAGCTTCCTGCCAGCCCTGCCTACTCAGAGCCCTACAAGGTCAGGCTGGCAGATGCTGAAAGAAGGGACAGGAGGGAGTTTGCTTCTCCCCACAACTGCTGTCCATGGCACAATGCACAGGAAGCCTCCTGCATCTCCCAGGCCTAAGCATCCAGAGCTCTTGCCAGCTCCCTGTCTCAGCCCTGATGCTTCTCAGAGACAGAACAGCTCAGACATTGCCAGACTGGCAAAGTTTAATTCTGCCTATGTTATCTTTTTAGAAGCCTTATGACAGCTCTGCCTTTAATGGAAGATGATATTTACCTCTGCTTTGCCTGTATCTCAACAGAATATACAGCATTTTAAATGTATTAAAATTTTTCTTCAGAGTACCTAATGAGTATCAGTTGTCAGGAAACATGAAAAGACAGCTTTCCTGGAGGCAGAAGGAATCATGATAAAACCCTTTCTCGTACATCTCTTGACACAGAGGAATGTTGTCAGGTTAGAGTCCAAGACTAAGAGGCATTAGGTCAGCATTGCAAAAGCATAGCAACCGACTCCAAAGGCAAGAAATTGGCTGGTATCAGCTCTGTCAGTCCCTGAAAGAACGGGGTTCAGGTGCACAACAGGCCAGTGAGGGTGTGCATTGCAGGGCACAGCTTCCAGCACAGCCCAGCAGGGAGGGCCAAGTTCTACATCTGGTTCCTAAGCAATATTCAGGGCATTTCTGGGCATGCTTACAATAAACAAAATACACCATTTCTTGGCACTTCATAGCTATCCTAACATGATGCTCTTTCACCTTTAACTCATTGCCTTCTGACACTGAGTGAAACCCAAGACCATTTACAGCACCAGATCTTCCTGGAGGAAAAGGACTGAATTCCTGATGTTC